>CM053414.1:2295463-2311571 GCA_028644305.1 Xerus rutilus
TATTGATTGTCTTTTTTCCTCAAAAGAGCAAAAAAACCTTGCTGGTTCCAACGCCCCGGCTGAGAACAGGACTGTTTAATAGGATCACACCTCCTCCTGGAGCAAATAAAGACATGTTGAGAAAATGCGCCACTTCTCAGGTGAGTGCTCCAGATAGTCGTCCACCCGGGAAAACTTGAGAACATTGTGAAGTTGATGTTTATTTTTAACAAAGCCAAATGCACAGAAGTTAAAGTTCTCCACAATTCCGCCATTAAGGAAGCCAAGTAGATGGACTAGGAGGAAGTGGATTCCATTTCTGTAACTCAGTTTTTGTTTTGCACCAAGTTGGCAGGTCATAAATTATTGTTTAAAAGGTGAAGGTGGAGCCAGGCACGGGTACACACTCTTGTGACCCCAGCACTTGGGAGGCTGAGACAGGAGAATCCTGAGTTCAAAGCCAGCCTCAGCAACGGCGAGGTGCTGAGCAACTCAGTGAGACCCTGTCTCTACATAAAACACAAAATAGGGCTGGGATGTGGCTCAGTGGTCGAGTGCCCCTGAGTTCAATCTCCAGTACCAAAAAAAAAAAAAAAAAATGAAAGTGAAGCAAGCTACACGGGGCTCTGGCGCCCTCTAGAGTTGGTGGCCTTTAGCTTTGCGTATCATTTTGGTCTGTTCATCTGATGCCGCCAGAGCAACTGAGGAGGGAGCATGGATTTCCAAAATATGCTAATTGGAAATGGCCTCACCAGTTCAAAATAATGGCGTACAGTTGTATGCATGAGATTTTCTGGAATGCCTCAATGTAGTAAAACCAAAGTATATAAACACTACAGTGAAGTGCAGCGTAATAGAATTCGTTTGGCATTTTACAGTTAAATAAAATTTGGTGGCTTTTTAAAGAATCCTAAAGTAAGCTCCAGGTCATCAGATTCCTAATCTGAGAACAACAAATGAGGTAATTCAAGATTCTCCTTTTTTCAGGGATTTGCTCCTTCAGTCGAATGTATAAGATTGAATGATTTATTATTCCAAAACTAGAATTTGCTGTCTTACAAAATAACACACTAAGGTAACTGTGTAGACACACACACATATGGGCAAAACAGCAGATAAGGTAAAGCCATGGTTCTGGTCAGCGTCCCCAAGTGCGAACCCTACCATCCCTGGAGCTGGGGGACACCTGCCCCTGGCCTCCGGGAAGGGCACACAGTCTTGCCCGTAGTGCAGCTCACGGGCAAGCACAGTGGTGTGACTGTTGGGAAACCCCATACCAGTGCCACAAGCGACCTGGAGTCGGGGCCTAGCCCCACACTGAACGGCCTGCCGGGTGCTGTTCCACACAGGGGTGGCAAGGGCCAGTCTCTAGATGTCCCTGTGCATAGTTGTGAGCATTGTAAACATGTGCAGCCTCATCCCTCACATACAGGACTTAGTTAGGAGAAATGGATGTACTTTTGTACGTTTCGGTTAAAGCAGTATTTGGGAAGTGAATGTGCGTCACGTGAAGATAATGGCTTCCCGCATTTCCCATTGGATGAACGAGCTGAACGGGGCAGCTGACCACAGTGGTGTGCTGAGTGCCCAGCCTCTGTTGTCTTGCTTCATCCCAGCGCTGGTCCAGGAGGCCAGGGTGGTGTCCCTGCCTTGCAGGTCAGGAACCCGAGGCTCAGGGCAGCTGCACGGTGTCTGGCCTGGTTCTGTGTGGCTCCCCAAGTCCCCCACTGTGCTCTTCCGCCTTTCAGGAAGCAGCAGTCTGCTGACTGTTGTGAATCAGTGGCTGTGACTGTGCCCTTAGTTCCTCCTGGCCACCTGCGTGGTCTGCGTGGTCTGCTGCTCTGCTCCTCCTGCGGGAGAGGGAGGTTGAGCAGCCCGCTGCTCCTGGCTGGTGGATGGGAAGCAAGGGGCAGCCACAGCCCCGCTTCCAACGCAGCTGTCCTTCGCAGGGCGTGAGGAACTTCAGCGTGCCCGTCGGCTTGGATTGCAGAGTCCGTGTAGACCTGGTTGTGGTGGGATCTGTTGCTGTTTCGGAAAAAGGTAAGATTGGAAGCGAGAAGTGCGGGCGGGCACCGTTCCTGAAGGGCACTGCTGTGGGCTGGTGCCAGCCTGGGTGGGCACTGTTTTCTGAGCATGTACCACCTCTGAAGCCACCACGTTTGTCACTCTTGGGGAAGAGTGGATTCACCCCTCCTCTCGTGACCCCGGCTCAGCTTTAGAGAGATCTTGCTTTTCTTAGCAGGAAGAACAGACAGAGGCCCCCCTTCTGGTGGGGAGTCTGTTCTTGGGGCAGCTGGAAGTGGCTGAGCTAGTGTGCAGTGGCTGGGAAGCCAGCAGTGGGGCACGGGCTCCCAGCCTTGAGCTCCCAGGAGGCTGCAGCCGTCTGAGCAGCACCATGCGTCCTGTGGCAGCGAGGCTGGTGGCACAGACTGCTTTTGTCCACAGGGCAGGGCCGCGTGCACTACAGTCTCCACCCTTGGCCTGCCCCCCTCCCAGCTCTGCACCTGAGCTGGCACAGGAGGCTTCAGTGTGCACCCGGCGTGCCCTGCAGAGGCGTCAGGGGCTGTGCTTCCCAGCACATGTGACTTTCTTGCGTCCGCTGTGCCTGGCGGCACTGGGAGGTCTGCCATGGTGCACTGCAAGGGTGCGCAGATGTAGGAGGTGGAAGCGGGTGCCAAGGGGAGTGGGGGTGGGAGGGCCCGCCCTGTGTGGCACCGCCTCCCCAGGGGCCTGAGGGCCGGCTCTGGCTCTCCAGTGCTGTCGAGGCTGGAGGGGGAGGTGAGGCCCCCAGGGAAGGAGCAGCAGGTGCCAGAACATAGCCCTTTGGCCAGGTGGGCAGCTTGTCCGGGGCTTTGAGGCCAGGCAGAGGATTGGGGCCACACTCGACAGAGGTCTCTGCAGAGAGACCGTCAGGAGTTTGCTGTTCAGTGTGCAGACATATAAACGAGAACAGTGATTCCCAGCTGTCCCCACTCAGCCTCCAGTTTAAAGAGTAAAATAGCCACACACAGGTGTAGGAGGCCGACCCTCACAGAGAGCTCCACCCTGGAGTGTCCCCACCTCCCCGCCAGGGCCCTGGCAGGTGTCCCCAGGGCAGTCACGTGTGCGCCAGCTTTGTACCTCAGAGGTGCACCCTGTGCAGAGGGTGACAGCCTGTGTGGAGCTGATGTGTCACCAAGGTCCTTGCCTCAGCGTGGATGACACCTCTGCCTGCGCTTGTTGGGCGCTGCAGAGCTCACGACACAGGCTGTGCTGTTCTACCAGGCGGAGCCAGTGTGCGGATAAGCTGTTCCAGGCTGGGCTGGGGTTTCCCTTGGAGGTGTCTGGAATGTGGGCCTGTGGAGTGGCACAGGTGTGCCGTGGGGACTCTCTGCAGGCAGTCACCTGGAGGGGCGTGGCAGGACTCGGTTGGTGGATGTTGCCAAGTGACAGGCCAGGAAGGGTGCTCATGTGGCCAGCACCTCCTTCGCTGCTCCCACGCTTGCAGCTGAAATGAGGAAGCGCCGGCTCCTGGCCGCCTCTGCTCTGCTGTCGTTTTGTATTTAACAGCAGGTGAGGTGGGCATTTCCCTCATGCTCCCGCTTCACCTGCCATTTTTTTTTTTTAAATACTGGGATTTAACTCAGGGACACTGCCACTGAGCCACACCCCCAGCTCTATTTTTATCTTGAGACAGGGTCTCACTGAGTTGCTTAGGGCCTCGCTGAGTGCTGAGGCTGGCTTTGAACTCGCGATCCTCCTGCCTTAGCCTCCTGGGTAGCTGGGATCCCACCTTCCCACCTTGGCTTCTTTTTCTGTGACCTGTTGGCATCTTTACAACTACTTCTCTCTCTCTTGTTTCTTTGCGTGGTTGAAGGTCTTCCTTGTAAAGGTAGCACAGCCGGACCTGATTGCAGAGCAGCAGCAGCAGTGACGTGTGGCCTCCCAGGGGTCGGGCCATGTTGGCAAAGGCCAGGGCCTCCAAACTCTTGGAGCTTCTGACCAGAGGGTCACACGGGGACCCAGGCCATTAACCTTCACTGCCTCCTGGCTGGTTGGCGGGGCCAGAGGGGCCATGAAGCCTGGCCACATCCCAGCCTCTCCTGGTGCCTGTGTGCGGCCGTTTGCACTCGCCCTGCCCAGGCTGCTGCTCCAGGCTCCTCAGGGACGAGGCGTGTCCCCGTCAGCCAGAGGCCTCACCTCGGGGCTTTCATTTCTCTCCTGAGGTAGATGGATTAAGATACTTGGTTTCAGAAGGAATCTGTTCTCAGTCTCTGAAAACTTCTTGTTTTCTGCGTGGGGCTCGGGGCTCGCCAACGTGGAGCTTCTGCAGACGTGAGCTCTTCACCTCCGCGAGGTTTAAAGGTCCGTTGTCTGCAGTGCGTTCTTGGTGGGCTGCTCGTGGTTGCTGTGGAGACTGGGGTGCTGTTCAGGTTTCTCCTTCCACAGTGCCCTGAAGGACACCCACTGCTCGGTGGTGCCCAGGCCCACAGAGATGCTGATGCCTGCCCTTCTTTTAGGCTGGAGGATTGGGAAGGGAGAAGGTTATGCTGATCTTGAATATGCCATGATGGTGTCAATGGGAGCTGTCCACGAGGGGACGCCAGTGGTCACCATCGTCCATGACTGCCAGGTGCCTCCCGCCAGCTGCTCAGCCGGGCTGCTCGCTGCCAGCTGCTGTGAGCAGGCGGGTGGAGGGGGTGTCGTGAGGGTGGTGGCGGTGGGGCTGGACTGCAGGTGATGCAGAGGCTGGCCTCACCCCAGGTGGGTGTGGTGCCTCTCCAGCCAGCCTTCATTGCCTGCCGAGGGACGCCGTGTGCCGGCTGCACAGTTTTGCCCGTCATCTCCTTCCCCATTCACGCTGACCAGGTGGTGGACATCCCCGAGGTGCTCCTTGAGGACCATGACCTCACTGTGGACTACATCCTCACTCCAACCAGGGTCATCTCCACGGGCTGCAGGCGCCCCAAGCCAGCGGGAATCACCTGGTCCAAGGTGAGTCATTGCCACGGCCAGCTCTGGGGAGCAGGGAGCGCCTCTGCAGTGCCCCTGCCTGGCGTCCACCCTGTGTGCAGGGTTACGTCAGAGTCACCTGTGGAGTTTTCAGACAGTGCAGCCTCTGTGTCACATCTCCAGGCCTAAGACCCTGCTTCCATACCCAGGGTTCCGAGAGGCGCCCAGGTTCCAGATCCAGCACTGTAGCTGGCACAGGCAATGAGAGGCAGCTCCTGCCAGTTGCTTTCCACACTTGAGAGCTGTCCCCTCCCGTCCCTGCTCCAGCACGGCCTGCGTGGCCTGTCTCTTCAGTCCCTCCTCCCCAAGTCCCAACGGTCCCTGCAGACCTCGATTTCCAGGCAGATGCAGTGCATGCAAGGCAGGGCCAGAGCCTCCCCGAAGTGTCGCCTCTGTGACTTTCCATGCAGCCCAGGTCAGTCCCCAGCAGCCAGCCCGCAGCTCTCTAGGCTGAGTCTGGTGGCATCCAGAACTGAGAGAACACGGAGTCATGCTTCCTGAGCAAAAGACAATCATGGGAGCCAGCCAGCAGGCACACTGTCTGCTTCTTCCAAGCTAAGTCACCCAGCGAGGGAGGGTCCTGTCCCCAGGCATGGAAAGTCAGCATTTGCCTCTAGGGGTGAACCAAGCCGAATGCCTAGCAGTCTGGCCTGGGCCTCGTCCTGCAGCCGGGCCCTCCTGCCTGGTGCTCTGGCTCCTTGTGGGTCAGCCTGGTTGCGAGCAGAGAGGAACAGTGTGCCCAACCTGGAACTGGATGGGCAGGCCCTCCAAGGACACCAGGGGCACCCGGGAGAGGTGCGCACACGTTCCTGAAAAGCAGGATATCCCTTGAGTCTTTCTGAAGAGCTTGAACTCACCTTGGAATCCGGGTCCGTGCTTCCTTGGAAGTGGAGGCCACGTGCATAGACGTCAGTGAGGCTGCGTCTCCTCTGAACCAGCAACACGGTCCTAGGAAGGTTGCCATGAAGCCAGAGTCCACTGCAGCCATGTTAGGAAGATTCTGGGGACTTCTCTAGGAAATGTTGGGAGTCTCCGTGGTTGTGTTCTACAGGTCTTAAGAGAAATGCGAAAGGAGCCGCGAGTGAATTCTCTGGACGCGTCATAGGAGCATGAGCCTCATATCTGCAAGCTCTCAGACCCAGCCCGTGCTCCCCAGATCCTCTGTGCTGTGGCCATGCAGTGGGGGGTTACTGCTGTGGAGATCCACCTTTTGCCCTTCCAGGAAAGTGTTGGTGGCTTACAAGGCCTGGGCAAGAATCTTGAACCTCTAGAAAGCCATTTCCCTCTGGTCCCTTACTCTCAGTTTACCCACCAGTGGACTGTCACTTACCGCAGACCCCGTGAATCCAGGCGACCTCTAGCCTTCACGGGTCTGCTCTGGTCTTGCTGTCCGTGCAGCAAAGGAAATTTTTATTGACATTTATTGAGGAAAAAACTTAAAGACTTGGGGTGCAGAGGGGACAGTCCAGTGTTGGCTTGTATGCTATTTAGCATTGACATTTTGGCAGGTGTCGGTGTCTTCCCGTGGTGGCCTGCCTGCAGACTCGTTAGCACGTAGGTGTCGTAGTCCAGGGCCACCACCTGTCACTTTCTTGGGATGTCTGGAGTGTCCCATCTTCTGAACACTGTGGAGGTGTTGGATGAAAATGCAAAACAAACACAAGCACTCGCTTCCTCTACTGACTGTGCACACAGGCGGCTTGCTCAGCGTCTGCCTCCCTGGCCTTCTTCCACCCTCAGGAGGTCTGGGTCCCAGGTGGACGGCGGCTGAATGTGTGTACTGTAAGCAGTGTCCCCTTGACCCACCTCTGGAGTCTGGCCTGGCCTCGTAACTCAAAACAGGAGACCAGGTGGACAGCGAGCTCCCTGCAGTTTCCCCACCTCGTGCCTTTGTGGCCCCTGTGCACCCTCCATGCCCCTGTTTATCTGTGAAGTAGGGACTCCCAGCACTGGCTTCTGTGATGCTAGTCTGAGTTTGGTCTCCTGGGGAATCAGAGTCACCTGGGGAGCTGTTTTGGATCAGGTTGTGGTGGTGGCCTGCGGTGTATCGGGATGCAGGCCCCACTCGTCTGCGTTGTTTCCCTGCTGTCAACCGTGGGAAACTAGGAGAAGCATGTCACCCACAGCAGCCATCCTCGCCATGCAGAAGCCAGACGGACGGGGCCTGCCAGGGAGGCAGGACACTCCGGGCATGCGGGCTCTGACCCCAAGAAAGGCTTTGTGCCAAGAGAGGAAGATTCTTGTGCAGCTGGCGCTGGGAGGTGGAGAGGGTGGAACACTCAGGCTGGCGCGAGGCGCGGGGTGGCCTCGCCCGTGGGCTCAGCCTCGCTCTCGTGTTGGTTCCTCCTGGGACTCTAAGCCCAGTCGGGACAGCGGTGCTACTGCAGCCCTTGGGTTGTGGCACAACTCGTAACCAAGCAGCTCCTGTGCCCGTCTGCACTCCGATGGCCACGCTGTGGTGGGAACCAGAGGAAACTGCTCATCCTCCGCAGAAGCCCTCGCCGAGGAGACTTGTCGAGGCCGGGACAGCGCTGTGGCTCCTGGTCTGCCCAGTCAGTGCTCACTCCCCAGGCAGCACCTTGTACAGCTGTCCCCTGGCAGAGCCACTGGGCTTCACAGTTGAAGCTGCGTCCAGCCAGTTCAGTCCATTCACTGGGTCCAGCCGTGCAGATGCCTGGAGGTGGGGCCTTGCTCCCCTCTGGGCAGCTCAGGAGGCGCTCACTGGTGATGGCAGTGATGCAGATCGAGCCCTCACATGGAGGTCCCAGAGAGCTGGCTGGACTTGCATGTGGCTTCATTTCACAGCTTGGTGACCCACTGGTGGCAGCTGGCAGCAGAGGTAGTGTCCAGTCTCAGACCTGCCCTGTTGCTGCGTTTCTGACCCCTGGAGGTAGACAGACCCCTGTGGCCCCAGGAAGTAGAGCAGACCCCTGTGGCCCCAGGAAGGACCTCCTCCCACCCAAAGGCTCAGTGGGGCAAAAGCCTCACCCTATTTTAGGGTTATTCAGGGGCATTGCCATCTGTGACCAGTGACCCTAATGCCTACGACCTAATGCCCCTCTCTGGGCAGAGCCCAGGCTTCCTTTTTCTACATCCTGAGCTAGTTTCTGCAGCCATCATGGCAGGTGGGGGACAATCTAGAGCAGTGTCACTGAGTGCAGAGCTCCCCTGCCTGAGGGGTGGGGACCAGAGCTGTGGTTGGTGCATCTGTTAGATGGAAGGGCCTCACCACCAGGGTGCCTCTCCGCATGTGCTCCACCTGTGCAGCACAGTGGGTGGCCAGTTCCTCACGTGGGTATCTGGCAGCTTCCCTGCTGTGACTGTCTCTGTGGGCCCTCAATATGCTGGAACTGCTTGACTCTTTCAGATCAGCTGTGAGATGCTTGAGAAAATCCCAGTACTCAGAAGCCTCCGTGACCGAGAGAAGCGGGCCGGGAAGGATGTCACTCTTCAGGCTGAGCACCGGCCCCTCCTGGGGTCTGCCAGCCAGCACCCAGCACCACCAAGCACTGCCAGGAGGCGCCAGAATACACCCCAACCAGGGGCAGATGCCCTGGAAGCAGCCTGTGGCTCCCTTGGCGGGGAGGACATGCCGACTGCCACTGTGTGTGTGGGGAACCTCCCCAGCGGTGCCCGTGTGAGTGACCTGAAAAGAGCCCTCCGGGAGCTCGGGGTGGCACCTGTGCGGATCACCTGGCGGGGGCCGCAGCACAGGGTGCTCCTCCACTACCAGGACCCGGCTGCAGCCCAGCAGGCTGTCTCCTGCTTGCAGGGTCTGCACCTGGGTGCCAGTGCCTTGACTGTAGCACTGGCCAGACCCCAGAAGGACAAGTGACCTGGTGGGCTCCCCTGGCAGCCAGAGCCACACTGGGAGACAGCCTGACATCCTGCTCCTGTGGCACTTTAGACTGTGGCCCAGTGGATGTGTTGGTGCTTTCTGAGGCCCCTGTGCTTAGTCCCAAGTGTCACTGAGTGTGCTGCGTGCTTGTCCCTAAGCCCCCAGAGGGGAAGCCTCGCTTACACCTTCAAGCGAGAAGCTTTGGGACCCTGGGTCTCTGGTCTCCCATGAGGAGCATTTCCCCGTGGCTTGCACCTCTTCCCGTTTCTGTGCCTGTTGGGACAGCAGCACCCTGTCTGGCTTGCTCCCTGCCCTGTGCCAGAGCTGAGGCAGCCCCGTGTAACGGGAAACATGGCTGCACAGGTGGCCCATCAGAGCTGGTGGGCACAGCCTTGATGCCACCACCTCAGGTCCTGTGGCCGCCATGCCCAACGCCAGCACTACCCTCTCGCTGCATAGTTACATGGTCAGTGAACGAGGACTCCGGGTAAGCCTGTCGCTCGGGCCTTCTGTCATGGCAGCCAGGGTGATCCAGACCTATCAACATACAGATGATCTGGAGCACAGGTCACTTTTATATTTGTGTGAAATGGTATGAAAAAACTAAAACCAAGTGTCTGAAGGATAAATTCCCCAATGTATCAGCCTGTGGAACTTGTGCGACCCCTTCCTGCCCCTGAGAGGCCTGAGGGTGGGCAGGGACAGTCCTGTGGGCTGCAGTGGGGTCTGTCCCATGGCTAGGCAAGCACTCGACTCTGGCCATTCACAGGCTCCTTTGCAGGCGCTACAGCCTCGTCGTCTCATTTGCATAATGATCATAAAGGAACATTGTGGAAATGACTGCTGGACAGCCAGGACTGCAGGTCAGAGGGAACTGTGAACTGCGGGGTGCGCCCACCCTGGTGTTCCCAGCTGGTGGTGTGGCAGTACCTGGGTGGGGAGAGGTGTGCAGAATCAGCAGTTCCCAGAAAGTGTCCTCTAGTGCTGTGGTGACTAGCACCAGCCCCTGAGGCTGGAGTCCACTCACAGGTTGGCACTGTCCTGTGCTGTGTCAGGCTGTGCAGCTGGCCCAGGACTAGCCTCCTGTCTTCAGAACCCAGGGCTGAGCTATGGCTTCTGGCTCCTTACAATCCTGATCTGCAGCCTTCCAAGAGCAGTGGTCAGCCCAGATTTTTTTCTGTCTATAAAAAAAGTCCATTTAAAGAGAGGAACAGGAGGGTAGGGCACCGTCCTGTGCGCCACAGCACTCCTCCCTGCCCGTCAGCGAGCACTGAGCACCAGGCCTGTTGATCTTGCTTGGCATGAAATACGAAGTTTTCTGTCCTTTGCCAAAGGAGCAAAAACATCTGTCCCTGTCGACTCTGCTTCTGAAGTTCCTGTTCTCACCCCTGCCCAGGAGTTGGTGGGTGGCTGAGCTCACCTGCCTCACCTGGATTCAGTGCATCCAGTGTTCCAGATAGAACAGATGCCCCCTAAAACTTAAGACCACTGATCTGGGGACAGGTGTATCTGTGGGCACCTTTCTTCAGAATGAATCTTGCACCCTGTGTGAAGGCAGGAAGGAAAGGCACTGCAGGCTACCTGCAGCCTGAGCTCCATTTTCCCGCATAAAGGACAGAGGTGGGCACCAGCCCCTTCCCCTGGTCATAGGTCTCTGACTTGCTGTGCCTTCTCAGCGCTGGGGAAGCCGAGAGACCCATCCCCAAGGCTCCTTGGCACTCCTGCAGAACCACCCTGCATCTGGCAGGAGTCAGCCACACCTGCTTGCGTGAGCAGACCTAAGAAACAGTCCTACTCCAGGAGGAAGCCCAGGGTGAGGCACTGAGCCAGCTCCACCACGAGGGGGCGCCATCATGGAAGGGCTCCAGGCCCTGGGGAGCCACCATGCTGGGCCAGGCAGAGCAGAGATGAACTGTGCCCACTGAGCCCACCCAGAGAGAAGCCTGAGTGAGAGTGCGACCTGCTGTCCTGGGCCCCTCTGCTCCTCAGGGCCGCTTCCGTCCTCAGCAGTGGGGGCATCGTTTCTTTCAATGGATGTGATGCTCCTGTATAGATCATTAAGCATATATGTAAGTTTGTATTTTGAATAAACATAGAACACATAAGTTATCACAGAGATACATAATGCACAGCATGATCCTCGCAGTCACTTTGGAGAGAACCCGTTTCACGGATGAGGTAGCTGAGATGTGGGACAAGGAACTGACTGGTCCCTGTCCCTCAGTGAGTAGGGGTGAGGCCAGGGTTCTGATCTGCAGCAGATCACTGAGTGAGTCAGAATTACCATGTGTCTGCCTTTATGATGGATCGTCCCCAACTTGCCATCTACGATAGAAAGGCAAAGCCAGGTAGGGTGATTTGGACTCCGATCTGCTCTGGCTGGTGTTTGTGGGGTCTCTAGGCACCAGGGTCGCCTACTCTGCATCGTTTCTGCCCTGCAGCTTTGAGTTATGATCTGTACATGACTAGGTCACTACCCTGCTGCCAGCCCAAGGACAACAGCTGGACCAGCCTTGCTCCTCGTGCTTGAAATAGCCTGGTATTGATGGCCCATGTAGATGGGGAGCCTGCTCGGGGTTCTGCTGGCTTCTCTGCTCCCTGCTGGAGCTGGGGCCCAGAAGCTTGGGAGCTCCTCGTAGCCCCTCCTGCCATCCACTCCGGCCCCTTGCCAATCTTAGTGGTCACCTGAGGCTTTTGCTCGGGCCTGCCTAGGCAATCTTTCAAACCAGCAGAGACTTTCAAATTGGGAACCACACTTCTGTCCTACCCGCAGGGCAGAACTTCTTCCTGTGAATGGAAGCCTTTATTCTTGATGTCCATAAATCATGAAGGTTAAGATGGGAGCTGACATGTGACCATGTAGTGTGGACATTTTGCACTTTCCTGGCCGCAGGTGCTGAGTTCTGAGCAAACTGCACACCTCCCAGCTCCGGAGGGAAGCAGCTCGCAAGCCTCCTCGTACCACACCTTCCCATTTCCCAGATAGGAAATGCGTGGCTCCAAGAGCTTCTGTGACTTCTCAGGGTCTCACAGCAGAGCTGGCCAGGGCCCTGGAGCCCCTCCCCAAGGGGAGGGAGCAGGCTGTCCCCAGGGAAACACTGACTGCTCTGCTCCTGACCACAGCCAGGGCCTCAGGGCTACCTAGAAGCCACAGCAGCTAGTCAGAACAGAGCCACCATTGAATCCGCGAAGAACAGGGTGCTGGTAACACACGCCAGGCCCTCAGTGTGTCCCAGCCCGGGCCTCCTGCAGAGTGCTCGTCCTCTGTGCCTGTTTTCTCATGGTGAACTCACTGGACCTCGCGACAGCCCTTCCCAACATCCTGCCTCACAGGAACTCACAAGGGAGAAGCAGCAGGTTTGCTCAGGAGGGCCCTGAGTGGGGCCGACCCTGGGGGACACTGCTCTCTACCCTAAACGCCACACACCTTGTCAGCTTCCCCTGGGGCCCAGGTCTCAGTGCACAGACGAATGTCTCCTGGGCCAACTCAGCTGCCTGGGTGTGTGTGTCGGGGCGTGAAGGATCTCTTGCTTGGGTGTGTGTGTGGGGGTGAAGGATCTCTTGCTTGGGTGTGTGTGGGGGGGGTGAAGGATCTCTTGCTTGGGTGTGTGTGGGGGGTGAAGGATCTCTTGCTTGGGTGTGTGTGGGGGGTGAAGGGTCTCTTGCCTGGGTGTGTGTGGGGGGGTGAAGGGTCTCTTGCTTGTGTCCCCATCTTTCTGGAGGTCTGTGTGGTTCTAAACGGGCCCTGTCACTCTATACACTTAGGAAAAGATTGAATCAGTTTGACCCAAACAAACCGACTCTTCCTTTCAAAAGGCCAAGGTGTCTGAAAGCCACATGCAGGGTCATCTGTACATGGCACTGCTGCCCACCTGGTGGAATCTCCTTGGGGGTTTATTTTTGGGGCCCAGCACTGGTGTGCAAAGGGGACAGCAGGTGGCGCTGCCTCCTCGTGGAGAAGCAGCAGCCCCATGCCCCCGGCAGATGGACCCCACTCTGCCTTCCTCCTCTCCTTCTCAAGGGGGTCCTGGCCCTCGACTCTCCCTTACCAGCACCAGTGAGGTGGGCAGCCCTGGGTGGTGCGCTGGACCTGCTGCCCCCTGTCCCCCTGCTCAGGACTGCACCGCTTTGCCCAGCCTCCCCACCTGCAGCTGCCCCCGCTCCTGAGGCTCCACTCATAGTAGCTGCTGGACAGAGTGGCCAGCCCTCTGCTCACACAAGCTGTTCCTGCCGAGGGGTCACAGCTGGAGCCAGGGTCAGCAGGGCTGCCTGCCTCAGACACACTGTGTGCTGACCTGAGGCTTGCTTTGGGGGATATTTCCATAGACACAGATGTTTTATCTTTTTCCAGGGACACTGGAGGACCTGGCCCACTTCCACAGCCAGGCAACGTGTGATACTGTTAGCTGTAGTAAGATGCCCCACGCTGTTCCCAGACCAGAGGCCGCTGACATGACGCGTGGAGAGGGCAGCTGATACCCGGCCCAGCGGTCTGCCCACCCAGGGCAGGCTCCCTCTCATCTTCGTCAACAGGCTAACAGCCAAAGCCATGGGACAGGGAAGGGGCAGGGGGTGGGTAACCAACAAAAGGGCTGTGCAGGCATCAGGGTTTGGCTGGCTTTGGACCCTGCCCGGGTTCCTGCCCCACCCAACACCAGGGACACACAGGGCAGCCTGACCTCTGTGTAACCTTCCCTCAAGGTGTGCATGTGACCCATGTATCCTGGTGCTGGAAACTGCTGGAGGGCAGCAGGTGGCCCCTTGTATCCAGATGCTAGCAGCACAAGGAACCTCTGTGCTCTGAAAGGGATGGGCATGCTTGCCTGCCTGGTAGTGCCTGGTGCCCTGCAGTCACGCACGCTCTGCCCCAGACCCTTCCTTTCCTCCAGCCTGCTGGGTGACCGTGGGCACTGGTCTGCCAGGCTGCGCACTAAGGACTCCTTCCAAAGGAGGGCAGGCACTCGATCTCTGTGAACAGCACTCTAGGCGACTCTTCCTCTGTCCTGTTCTGTGCTGATGATGTCCTTGCAAACATCTGTGGTCACTCTTCCCTGCCCAACCAAGCACATTGAGAAATACGATTGCAGGGGCTGGGGCTGCAGCTCAGCGACAGCGTGCATGCTAAGCCCCAGCCAAGGGGTGAAGGAGGAGAGAGGGGAGAAGAGGGACAGGGGACAGAAACCGCCCTCCAGGGCGCCCTCCAGGGCGCTGCAAGCCTGTAGGAAAGGCCTGCCTGCAAGGGAGGTAGGAGAAAGAGGGGACCCTCCTCAAAGCTGTGCTGCAAGCTGGGCGTGATGGCACACACCTGTAATCCCAGCACTTTGGGAGGCTGAGACAGGAGAATCACAAGTTCAAAGCCAGCTTCAGCAAAAGGCGAGGTGCTAAGCAACTCAATGAGACCCTGTCTCTACATAAAACACAAAATAGGGCTGGGGATGTGGCTCAGTGGTCGAGTGCCCCTGAGTTCAATCCCCAGTACCAAAAAAAAAAAAAAAGCTGTGCTCCGAGCGCCCCACCCGGCTTCCCCTCCACCTTGCCTTTTGTTTGCAGGGGTTTCTCTCCCCACTGGACTGAGGGCCAGGGAGCAAAGGACGTGCTGGGGGAAGGGCGTGGTGGAAACTGGAGTCACAGTCCAGCACCTGGGAGGGAAGTGAATGTCACTAGTTTGAGCAGGGATTGCTCCCACCGCCCAGTGAGCCCTGCCCCACTCAGCCCAACAGCAGGGCAGCCTCATGGAGCCCTTGTCAGGTCTGCCCTTTGCCTCCGCCCTATCGGAGGCTGGACCATGGAGCACATACCAACAGTCCTCCTTGTTCACTGGACCAGGTGGCTGGAGGATAGAGGATGTCCAGGATCCATGAGGCATGTGGTTGGGGACGTGGGTTGTGGGGTCAGAAAGTCCTGGGTCTGAATCCAAATTCTCCATCTTGCCTACTCTGTCTGGGCCGAGTCACCCTCTCCAAGCTCGGTTTCTGCTCCTTGAAGATCATCCATAGGAAGACCAAGGCCAGGCTATGTGGCTCTGCGCACATGGCTTGCATGATGAATCTTGGGCAATGACGCTGGCTTGTCTGGGCCCCACGTTCTTTCCACCACTTGTTCTCACCATTCGATCTCGGGCAGGAGAGGGCAGCAGAGGCCAGGCAGAGCCGCTGAGGAACTCATCAGGACTTACTTCCTCAGGGTCCAGAGGACACTGGGGAACTGAGATATTGAAACTAGCACTCACCAGGACCGCCTGGCAGGCTGCAGGAGCCTTGGGTTCCTAGGCCCCAGCTCCAGAGGTCAAGTCAGGTTGGGCAGACACCCAGGGGGCGTCTCTGATGCAGGTAGTTCTTGGGAATCAGCGTCAGAGGGGAGGCCACTGGGCAGGGCCCTTCCACCTCTCTTCCCCCTGTGGCCTTCCTCCCAGGTTCACAGGCCTCCCGGGTTATGTGAGCTTGGGAGATGCTGACGGTGGGTCAGCATGGTAGCCCCAGGCCCAAACCGGCTGTTAAAATCCCACCACTTGAGCCATACATGCTATCATCTTTTTTCCTGGGGAGGGAAGGACACTCCAGGTACACCCAGGAACATGGATGAGCTATTTCCAAAGGAGCCCTTCTAGAATATGGATTATTGGACTTTTTGTGGCCACCCGCCCCCCAAAGGGCACACATTACCAAGTCTCTAGAATAGGAGGGGTCTGGTGGCCATTCCCATCCGGGTGCAAGGGAACTAGGTGTCCCTGGCTCCTTAGGAGTATGGGTTTCCTGACCATCATCCCCCTACGCCCACCAGGACAGTGTTATCAGAGATGGGGTGACCAAGGCTCAGAGGTGACTTAGCTTGCTCAAGTCAGGTGGCATCAGGGCAGGGATTCCAGCTCCATTACTCCCTGCCCTAAAAACCCACTCACCTGCCCTGCCCAACCCCCAGCCCACACAGAAAAGGAAGCAGCAGAGCGATGCATCTAGGCAGGCAGGCACCTCCAACACCAGAAGTCCACAGCTGGGGTGCCTTCCACTGCTGGCCACTTGGGCTTGAGGAGGGGACCCTGGGCAACAGCTCCAGGAGTGAAGTCCTGCCAGACCCCCAGTTCCTCCCACCTGAGGCTTCAAAGAGCCAGTCAGCTGGGTCAGTCTCTGGGGCTTAGCCGCATCTAGGGCATCAGCCAGGCAGAGCAAGATGGGGACCAGGATGTGCAATCCCCGTACAGAAGCGAGATGGCTGGCACCCGTCCCACTCCCTCCCCTCCGGCCTTTACTCTGGGGGTTATTCAGGCACCTTGCCTGCATTGCCTAGGACCCCCCCCCCCCC
>CM053414.1:2311671-2349692 GCA_028644305.1 Xerus rutilus
GCCTCCGGGTCTGGCCCTTCCGGACAGGCCTGGATCTCCTCGCGGGAAGGCTGGGCTTTGCCTCTCATCCTCCCGCGGCAGGTCAGGCCCAGAGACAGAGGCCGGACCCCGTCCCCAGGGAACAGGGGCCATTTCCCTACATCAGCCCCTCTGGGTGCCTCCCACCCAGCCGGCCTAGACGTGGGAGAGCTGGGAGATCGCGCTCACAAGAAGGCGCTGCCCGGAGACCAACAGGAACCGCGGTCCTGCGGCGCCACGCGCGGGGAAGGCGCGGGAGGCCTGTGGCGCGCCAGGGCGCCGAGCGCGTGGTGCGGGGGCTGGAGCCGCGCAGGAGGCCGGGAGCGCGCCGCCTCGCCGGCTTGGGTTTCTCCTAATCAGCCCCACTTCCCCCGGAGCCTGCGTCCTAATTGGGGCGCAGTCTCTGGCCGCGGAGGAGGGGCCCCTGCTCTCGCCGCGGAGGCTGTCTGGACGGAGGGCAGCCTTCCCGCGCTGGGAGGCCTGGGAGCTGTTCTCCGGCTGTCCTGCTGAGCGCGGTGCGACGCGCGGAGGTGGCCTCCGCCCAGGGAGGTCCTTGCCCTCTCCGCGGGCTGCCGCCCGGCACCCCCACCCACCGCAGCGCAGGGCCAGGCGCGTGCGGGCGACGTGCGCTGTGCACTGCGGACTCCGGCCCGAGGCTTCGGCGGCCAGAAAGCCGGAGGGCTGGAGTCGCGGACCTTTATCTGTCCCCTTTATCTCGGTTTTATAGACAGCTGTTAGTTTGGGACATTAATTGCCCGGGCGAGTTTATTGATAATTTTGATGTAACCGAGCACCGGAGAAATTACCCCCATGTCCAAAATGTCAAATCTGAGAAGAAGCAGGTTCAGAGACTCGCGACCCCACGGCGCGCAGACACTGCGGTGGGTCAGGACCAGCCGCACCAACAATGTGACTTATTGTCTGTGTTTTCCTAGGTAGCCGATTGGAATAGGGAGGGGTGGTCTGCAGGAGACACAACTTAATTCCTCCGGACCTGGGGGGGAATATGACTTAGGAGCGGCGGATTGGCAAAAGCCCCCAATTCTAGCTACTCAGAAGGCTGAGGCAGGAGGATGGCAAGTTCGAGGCCAGCCAGGGCAAATGAACAAGACTCTTTCTCACAATGTTAGGGCTGGGGGTGTAGTTCAGTGGTAGAGCGCTTACCCAGCATGCACAAAATCGTGGATTCAATTCTCAGTACAAAAACCAAAATAAAACAAAACTCGCACACACAAAAAAAACAAATATTTTATACATTTATATATAATTTCATATATTTTTTAACGTATGCATGTGTATGTCTGCACACATGTGTGTATATGTACACAAATACACATACGCACGGAGGGCAATGTGCCTACGGCCTTTCTCCCAGCAGTGGCCCCTTTCTCTCTCAAATTTTACTGTTTTCAACTGGGGAAAACCAAGTAGGGACACCAAAATTCAAAACGAAACAAAACAAAACCCAAAACAAAACTTTAAAGTTGTTTTATGATTTATAACATCTAGAATATGGGACCAGTAAAATCTGAAGTTCAAAGTAAAACTCTCGTTGGTCTTGGAGTAGCCACCAAAAAAATTAGATATACCCATATATATTATTTGCATAGATAACATACACACATATGTGTATTTTTCCTAGTGGGGAGACTACAGTTTTTCTTTAAATGTTTGATTATTTCTTTAAAACGAGAAATGACATTTAGAGGGGCAGAGGGCTCTTCTTTAAAAACAGAAGCCAAGAAAAATAGTTACCCTTGTCCACATTTTACGACAATGTGAAATTAAGAGAGCACTGGCAAAAAGAAAGAAAAAAGAAAAAGGAAAACAATAGGAAAAAATATTCTGAATTACCCAGATCTTAAATTTTGCAAGGTCTAGAGATCTAAAGCCTTCCAACACTTGGGAATCTGGAAGATGTTCTATAATCCCAATCCCAATAAAATATCCATGTGATTTTATTTCTAGTTGATACAATTTTAAAGACCATATACAAATGTTATACATTTTTATTTTTGTTCTTTTTTTTTAGGAAAAAATACACAAAAGGCAAAAACATCCTCAGATTGTTGTTTTATACAGTGCAGAAGTAAAGTTAAAATAGGTGTCACAGGCTGCAGCCTAGCAGCCCAAATACTAAAAAGGGGGACAGTCCTTCATATTATATATATTTATATAAAACATATGGAAATTTGTTTTTACATGGATCGGTCTTTGTTTCAAATTTACAATGGATATCTAAAAAAAATTCTACACGGCAAATATTGCCAACAAAGTTACACCATTAATACTGATAAACGAAGGAGCCTGCGCGGTGTTTCGATTACTGGGAGAGAAAGTAGAATAAATAACAGGATGAGCCTCGCTATAGTTTTAAAAGTGCCTTAACCTTTCTGCATCACTGCAGTGCTGAGAGCGAGGTCCGGCCTCCCGGGGCCTTGGTCTTAACCTCGCTCTCGGACCAGAAAGTTTACAGTAGAGCTCCGGAGAGAGAAAAATACCCACCGAAAAAGTAAAAATGAAATTCAAAACAAAACAGACTGGCGAGGAGGAAGAGGGCGGCGGAGGGGACTGCAGAGGCCGCACAGACGCTTGCTCCTTGGCTCCTCTGTTTTCTTTTAAAGACGAACAGTGGCTTCAGAATCGCAAGGTATTCGCACCAAGATCCACCTGTGGCTGCCGGAGGAGACTTCTGAGCGGAGAGGGAGAAGGCCACCTTGTCGCCTCCCTCCCAGCAAAAGTCGGCTTGAAGGGGAGACCTGCATTCCAAGACATTCTTTCAAAAAAGTTAAAAATAAAAAGATAAATACTCAACCAAAAAATAAAAGTATTTGATAATGACTGGTCTCACGCGTTTGCCTTCCGCCTAAAAATCCTCCCCGCTTTGGCCAGGGCGGGGCCTCAGCAGAATTCCGGACGTCGAGGGCCCGCGGCAGCTCAGCGCCTCCGCAGCCGGGTTCCAGCGAGCGAGCGCAGACGGCGATCGAGGGGCCGCCGCAGTCCCACCAGGCCCCGGGATCACCTTCTACAACCCGCTGTGCGCGAGGGGGAGGAGTCGCTGACCACGGCGGCGCCGGGGCCTCTGCGGCGTCGGGCATTTCTTTGCAAATGACCCGGTCGGTCGGGGAGGGGCCAACCCTTTTTTCTCTGCCGAAGGTTATACCTCGAGAAGAAATCAGTTCCGTGCAGTGGGCTCCGAGGTCCCTGGGCCCGCCAGCCCGCGCCCGGAGCGCCCGGTGGGCCGCAGCCTCACATCACGCAGGGCTTGATGTCTTGGTAGGTGACCTGCTGGTGGTAGTAGGAGCCCCCGCTGGCCGAGTGCATGGACGAGGACGCCATGGCGTTGAAAGAGAAGACGAACTCCTTTCGGTCACACATGCTGGGCGACTGGGAATGATACCGCGGGATGCCTGCAAGGCGAGCCGACAGACAGGTTGGGGACACAAGGGTTGGCATCTGGGCGAGAGTTCAGGGTGGACTAAGTCGCGCTGTGTGAGGGGCCACGCGGCTGCCGCCCGGCTCCAGCGTTGGCGGCCGCAGCACCCCACCACCCGCCGCCTGCTCCATCCCCACTCCCCGAGTCCCCCGCCCTTGATGAGGCCAACCCAGGCTGACGGGCCTCGGGTCCTGGGTTGTGCGCCCAGAGTACCATCCCAGAACACTGCCCTGCTGCCCGCAGCCCCCAGTACCAAGGCCTACCCGGCCTAGGGCACCGCGTGCGGGCCGAGGGTTTCCCAAAGCCCAAGAGGAAGGGGAGCCTCAGCCTCCCGAGGCTAGGGAGGCCTGCGAGCCGGCCCAACCTCCTGCAGCCGCCACCCAGGGGGCAGCCACTTCCACCCGGGTGGAGCGAGAAGCCCAAGAAGCGGGAGCCAAGGCCGGGCCAGCAGAGGGGCCCATCTGCAGAGGCAAAAAGCGGCTTCTCCGGGAGAAAGATCCCTTGGAGAGCAGACCCTCAGGGCAGCCGGTATGGATTTTAAAAAGGCAGCCCACTGGCCTCCTGGACTGGCTCTTGCCTCCTGGAGGCTGCTGACAGCTGACCCCTGACAGGCCCCTGTGAGCCGTTCCCACTCTTTCCAGAACTAGGCCCGGAAGGTGGTGGTTCAGGGTGGAAAGCTCAGAGGAGGTTGTTCTGCATCTTCTTTCTCAAAAAGCCGTGTGTCCGGGGTGGGGGCCTGGGGACCTGAACATCTGGGAAACAAAGAGCTGTGTGGCTGGCAGCTCTGAACCTCCCTGGGCCTGGCCACTGCACTGTCACCACAAAATGCCCCCACACTCACTGCCAAGCCTGGTTCCTGCAAGGGCCAGGCTGAGCCTGTGAGCACCCAGCCCAGGAGGCTCTGGGCCTAACTCTTCCCTTCTGCCCAGGCCCAGCAGCCTGCGGGGGGGTTCCTAGGGGACGCCAGGTTTCCTGGCCAGGACTGAGGGTCCTGGCTCCACACAGAGCCCTTTCTGAAGAGTGAGAGGACTTAAGGGACCCAAAACGACTTAAAAGGATTGGGGTCTGAGACGTTCTGTTGAGAATGGGGCCTACCTGGTCAGGCTTGAGGCGGCCAGTGGGGCAGAGTTAGAACAGAAAAGGAAATAAATCAGACCACACTGGAGGTCTCAGGCTGCACTCAC
The DNA here is from genome assembly GCA_028644305.1 of Xerus rutilus. Classification (NCBI taxonomy): domain Eukaryota; kingdom Metazoa; phylum Chordata; class Mammalia; order Rodentia; family Sciuridae; genus Xerus; species Xerus rutilus. The sequence continues at coordinate 2,316,310 of CM053414.1, forward strand.
CCCTCAGAGCGAGAGAGCGGACCCGGCACCCTGGGGAGCTAATCCTTCCGTCAGCAGCAAGAGGGGTCTCCCCCATGGCAGCCGGCGGGCTTGGGGCCGGGTCCTGTAGGGCACTCACAGACACAGCTTCTAGGGACAGTTGGAGGCTCCCACTCACCTTGCAGCTCAGCTGGGGCGTTGTGACTGTTCTGATGCAGATACGGCTGGTCCAGGGAGTGCGTGGAGAGGCTGCCGGACAAGGGGGTGGCCGCGGGGTTGCAGGGGGACAGGGGCTGCTGCTTGATGTAGGAGGCTCCGCTGTTGAGCGCCGCAGAGGCCGAAGGCGGCCAGGCGGCGGCAGAGCCCGAATAGACTGCGTGCGGCTCCATGACCCCGCTGGCGGCCGCCGGCAACAGAGGGGAGGCCGGCACCGAGCTGTCGTGGTGTGGGTACTCGCCCGCGGCCGCGCCGCCGCAACTGCCCATGTACGAGTGGCCGCCGTTGGAGGGCAGGTGGGGCACCGAGTGGCTGGGCAGAGCCATGCCGTCCACGTTGCCCGGCAAGTGGCCGTTCATCATGCCCAGGCCGCCCTCCAGCGCCAGGCTGTTGGGCGGACACGAGAGGCCGCCGGTGGAGCCCTGGAAACCGTAGGTGTCCGGGAGGTGGTTGAAGCCCAGCCCGTTCATCATGCTGTACATGGGCTTCAGCGCCTGGCACTTCCTTCGGAAGCCGCGCGGCCGCCGCCGAAAGGAGCCCTCCTCGAACATGAACTCGCTGGCCGGGTCGATGGTCCAGTAGTGGCCCTTGCCGGGACGCCCGAGGCCCTTGGGCAGCTTGATGAAGCACTCGTTGAGCGAGAGGTTGTGGCGCACGGAGTTCTTCCAGCCCTGGTAGGAGCCGCGGAAGAAGGGGAAGCGGCTCTGCAGGAACTGGTAGATCTCGCTGAGCGTCAGGCGCTTGGTGGGCGAGCTCTGGATGGCCATCACGATGAGCGCGATGTACGAGTAGGGCGGCTTCTCGGGGCGCCGGATGCCCGCGTTCGTCTTCTTGGCTTTGGACGGGCCGGACGACGCGGGGTCCATGGCCGCGCCGCCTCCCCCGCCGCCGCCGCCGCCGCCGTGCGGTGGCTGCTGCTTCTCGGGCGCCGAAGACATCGGGTGGCTGCTGCCGCCGCCGCCGCTGCCGTCGCTGCTCTGCGCCGCCGAGGAGCCGGGAGGAGGAGGAGGAGGAGGAAGAGGAGGAGGGGGAGGAGGGCGCGGGGGAGGGGGCTGCGCGCGCGGGGCCGGCTGCACCTCTGCCGTCATCGCGGCCACCGCTCCCGAGCGAGCCTCGGCGCGCCCTCCCCCGCGCCCGCGCCCGCCTCCCGGAGGAGCTGCTGGGGCCGCGGCGGTTGGCTCAGAGCCCCCTCCCTCAGCTCCCTCCTCCCCCTCGCCTCTCTCCTCCCTCTTTCCCTCGCGCCCTCCCACCGGGGAAGGAGCCGAGCGGAGGCCGAGGGCAGCCGGGGCGGAGGCGGCGAGGAAGCTCCCCCCGGGCTCTGGTGGGGGAGGCACCACCTCCAGGGCCTGCGGCGGCGTGCGCCCCGGCTGGGAGCCGCGCTGCGTCCCCGCCGCGCTCCGCTCTGCGGACTCGCGCCCAGGCCGCTTTCACTGCGCCTCCGCTCGGCGGCGCCCCGCGGGCCGGGGAAGGCCCTGCGGGCGTCCCCCTCCCTCCCGCCTCTGGCCCCCCGGGCAGTGGGCGCTTAAAGGGCCCCACCTCCAGCGCCGCAGCGCCTGCGGAACCCGCCCCGCCTCCACCAACCTGGCGAGCAAGTGTTAAAGTGCCCTCCGCCCGCCGCTCGGCCCGGGTGCGCGCAGGCCCCCGCCTTCTAGGCTGGGGCGGCGCCGCGGGAAACGAGCCCCGGGCCCCAGGCCTTCCCCGACCCGCACAGCCCGGTGGCAAATGGTAACTGCAGGAGCGGCAGCGGCCTCCTGGTTGTGACCATCGCGGGCTTAGCGGGCTTGGCTCCGAGTCCCCTCGGCGGGACGGCGTAAGTTCCCGCGAAGGACCGCCTACCTACTCTCCCCGCCCCGGGAAGGACTGTGCCGCGCCCGGGATTTTTCGGACTCGCCCAGCAGTGCGCGAGCGGGCGGCCAGCTGCCCCCGGCCGAGCGCGGGCGGAAAACGAAAGCTCAGGGCTGGTCACGGTCGTTGTGTGTCCGGCGCCGCAGGCAGGCCGGACCCAGGCGAGTGCAAACCGGCACAGGTCCCCGGAACTAGCAGCCCGCTCGCTCATTTATCTGTGCACAAACACTCGTGTGCTAGAGCATACACTTAGCACGCACGCACATACATGGTGCTCTTGAGAATCCAGTGAATCACGCAGACTCAGAGCCACACGCACCGTGCATGCCCACTGAGGCACGCAGCGCTCAGGCATGTGAACGGCCATTAATGCGCGCGCCCAGGCACACCTGGGCCGGTGGAAGCTTAAATTCCCATTCCCTCCCGTGTACGCACATCGCGCTCTGATCCAGACTCACGTGTAGCCCAATTCTCCCCCAACCGCCCTGCCAGCACGCACACTGAAACTCCTTCTCTTTGGCCTCGCAGTCCCAGGGTTCCCATTTTCCAAGCGCAGATTCTGATTTCCCGAGAGATGGCAAAGGCCCTGGCAGGAAGTTTACACGGCTCAACGTAAACATGTTCGGGGGATTCTTTAATAATAATAGAGAATTCCGCGCGCACGCGGGGGGAGTTGGCCTAATGCCCCTGTGGGCTCGGCCTGCCGCCGCGGCGGGGGCCTCTGACACTGCGCGCCAGGCCAGGTTCCGGAAAGCAGGCGGCGCGGGTGGGAGCGTGGGCCAGGGCCGCCCTCAAGCGCCTGGCTGCTGGCCGGGAGGGGCTTGCACGCACGCCGCCCCTAGCCGACCTCGCTGCGCGGGCTTGCGGGCTAGGTCGGGTGCGCCCCAGATGATCGGCGGAGGGAAGGATCACACAGCAGGCCGGCGCGAGCAGACCCAGGTGCGTGGGATTCTGGAGCTTCCCGCTGGGCGCGGGTCGTGGGTAGGGAGCAGGGGGGCAAGGAGTGTTTTCGCGGGTCATCGAGAAGAGCCATACCGCCGTGCCCCAGCGCGAGCTAGGGCAACAGGCGTGTGCCGGGCTTTAAGCCCAGCCTGCGGCTCCTTCAAAGTCCACCGGCCTCTGGGGTTTCTCCAGACTCTTTGCCCGCCGCTCACCGCCCGCCCCCCCAACACACACACACATAACAAGCCTTCAACTTTTGGGCGGAAGACGCCTTGTCGCCTTCGGGGCGCCTGGCACGTCCGTGCGAGGAACTGGGGGGTGGGTGGCTTGCCGGCTTAGTCTGCTCGGCTGTCGCCGCTTGCCCTGGCAGAGCCTGGCTGGGAAGATGGCTCCAGAGTTGAGAGTTACTCCCCGGGCCTGGGCCTTTCTGGGGAAAGGGCGAGTGTGGGACATGACCACTTAATATTTATCTGTGCACGCACAGTTGAGTGTTCTCACAGATAGACATGGCGACAGACCCAGTCCCACTGCACTGGGCCCACTTGGCATCGCTTCCCACAGACTCCCTCAGTACCCTCCAAAGCTTTGCCTTCACCTTCCCAGCCAAAGCAAACATATGGCTCAGGTGCCGGCAACCCCGAGGGTCACACAGGCCTGCCCACTGGTGGGAGTTTACGCTCCAGGCAGGTCCACAGCATGCTGCCCTGCATTTGCCCACCAGAGCGGGTCACACATGCCCACACAGCAAGAACAGTCTCCCACTGCAGTGCACTGGGCGCACGACCGGGGGCATACATCTTCATTGCCTCCCAAACACCATGGCAGCTGCAGAGAACAGGCTGAGTGCTGGAAGGAAGGTTTGGTCCTGGGAAGGAGTGTCTCCACACCTGGCCTTAGAGAGGTCAGCTCTGGGAGGCCGCCCAGTTCCCAAGCCAGTGAAGGGTGCACCAGGCACCCACAGCTCTCTGGACGTGGGAGTGGTGTCTCCCTTCCCCTCTCCCTTCCCCCACTCACAGCAGGCCTCCAAAGTGAGGGGAGTTCGAAGAACATGCGAACTACTGCCTGTTTCCCTATCAGCTCCCCAGCTGGGGGTGCTGCGGATTCTCTGGCTAACTATGAGTTGGGGTCCCTCCCTGCTCCCCTGCTGTCCACCATCGCTTTCACAGGCTCCCCTGGGGAGCTCCTTATTTTGAGGGGCAAGGGAGCTTCTGCCCTTTAGAGGAGAAGCTATGGGGTTGAGGCCCCCACTTATTCCTTAGGCCTGACAGCCAGCCAGATTCTGCAAGGGAAGAACTGTAGCTTGTTGCCCAGGGAGAGAGGGCCCAGCAGCTGGGGTCTCGGGATTGCCAAAACCAAAGCTCTTCCCAGGCCCCACTCCCTGCTGAGGTGGGAGGAGAGAGGAATGAGCACCCAGTTCTGTAATTTGGAGCCCCCCATTTCTTGGAAAACCACATCCATAGCAAGGAGGGCTTTTCTGTGAGTCCTTGGCTCTTTTGGGGCCCTGCGAGGTCTCCTTTAATCTTGCATTTTTGAGGCAGGGAAGCTGAGGCCCAGAGAGGACTTGGCCCGGGTCAGCCAGTGCTGCGACCTCCTTGCACCCTTCCTCTCTACCCCTGAGGGCAGAAGGACGCGGCTTGTCATTGCCCACATGCTTCCTCGTAGGCCGGGAGTGGAAAGAGTATGCTTGCAAAATGCTGCTGTGGCCAGGCCACAGCCCTGGCTGAGGAGCCAAGATTCGTGGGACAGAGTAACAGCCACAAGCAACGTTAGCGAGGGTGCTCTCCACGCCTGGCCATGCACCACATCACGTTGCTGGGTAAACGGTCTTGGGGCATTCTTAGTCTTTCCACAGGCAGTGAATCCCCTTGATAAACTAGGAAAATCCTGTTCTCCTGACCCCATTCCTAAGGCGCATACCTGAGACACTGGTACCATGACTTTCTTCAAGGCTTTGCCAAAAATGCCTGGAGCTCATTCATGATCCCCGACCCCTATGCACGACCCCAGGACCCTGGCAAATGCCCTGAGGATACCTGTTTAATCTTCCCCGAATACCCCTTCCAAGCCGCTCTTATTCCTCTCGCCTTACAGAAAGGGCTCAGCGTGGTTACAAAAATTCTCTGCCACCCGAGGAGACCTTCCAGGCTAGTCCAGTGGCCCTGGGGATTTGGTCCCACCGCCCACACCTCGGGATGCTGTATAAGCTGGTTTTGCTGCATAATCTCCTCTAAAAATTGGAACAAGACACCCATTTCTTAGAGGGTGTGACAGAGCTATTCAACTTGATCTATTCAAACAGAAACAAAGACCCCTGCGGCTCAGCCTGGGGCTGGGCTGTGGGAGAAGATGCAGACAGGAACGGTGGGCAGCCGTGGCTCTTAGCTGTGAATCCCTCAAGACTCTGCCGGGTCCCAAGTCAAATCTGATCCAGCACTGGCCCCAGGAATCCCCAAACTGGAGGGGGGTGGTGTAAAAACAGCCTGCGACGTCCCCGCTCCCCAGGCCCGAGGCAGTTTTACTGGCTAATTGCTTAAGTGAAGCCGCCGGGGCCCAGAGCTCGCCGTAACCCGAGCGGGGGAACCAGATCCAGCTCGGATTGTGCCCGGCCGGGCCGCAGGGCGGGGGCAGGGCGGCCGCCGACCACCCACCGCGAGGGCAGCCGCCCTGCCCGCCGCCCCTGCCCTGCACTGACGCCGGCCCGCGCCCCCTGGCCCCTGCAGCCTCCACCCCCCTGCAAGGCGAAGTCCAAACGGTGCCTCAAGGTAGGGTGGTCAGCATGCAAGTGGACCTGGGCGCTGGGCTCCAGAGCTGGGCGAGGCCCTGAGCATCAGTGGAGAGGGGAGCTGGACTCGGGAAAGGGAGGTGAAACTTCAGGTTCCCCGGTGGGGAGAGCAAAAATCAGGGTGGAGGTGGGTTCTTTGGGAATGAAAATTGAGCCTTTGGGTATAGAGGTCTGTAGTGGAAACGTTAAGGTCAGAAAGAGAGGGTCACCCCATGCATGGAGAGAAACTGGTCTGTGCACAAAATGCACAGGGCAGGTCTCTGCAAGCTCCAGATGTGCACACCCGTGCTGCTAGTGTGCAGAGCACCTTAGCTGGCAGAGCGCCGTAGCACCCCAGCAGAGCCACACCAGGCGCTGGGCGGCAAGGTCAGGCCCCAAGGCTGCCCTGTTAGCAGCCTGCGGGTAGAGCACAGAATGGCAGAGGGCTCTGGCACCGAGTGTCATAGGAGGAACTGGGAACAAGGTAGTGGTTTCAAGGGTGGTGAAAATGCTCAGATGTGCCCAACATAATGTTATATATGCAAACTAGAGAGGCATTCTGTACACAGAATGGCAAGATGTGTGTACAATGTAACAGTGTTACGGGCACAATTACTTTGTAATTCAGTCCATCACACACGCACACACACACACACACACCCACACACACACGTCAAGGGCAGTCCTGGAGGCAGAGCATTGCAGGCTCTCCCGGTCACACAGTAGGATACGTGAAGACAGTGGCAGGATTCACAGATCCCACACGTGTGTGGCACCAGGGGTTAAGTACATGGCACCTTGTGAGAGATGTCCCACGTGGTACCTGAGGGCAAAGAATGCCGCAGAGACGTGTTGATGCACGTCCCTGTACAGCGTGCGGCAAGGAGGCTAAGCAGGGACAAGTGCTCCAATGGCCTGGCCCCGCTCTCAGAGGAAGGGTCTGCAGTAAGGCATGGCTGGGCGAATGGTAGGCTGCCCGGAGGCTCACATGCCATCCAGCTTGCAGCATGGTAGTGATGGCGATGGTGATTGCGGTGGTGATGGTGGTGATGGGCATTGTGGCTGGCAAAACTACCCCTGTAATCCAACAAGGCCTATTCTGTGTTGACTTTAGGTCTCAGGGAAGAAAAGTGGCACTCCTACTTTATTTTTGTAGCAATGACTGTCACCCGTGTGGCTGCTCTGGGAGGGCATACAAGCCTAGGGATCTTCAAGCTGTTCTGTGTGGTATGGGAACGGGGACCATGCATGTCCTGTGTGGGAGACTGTGATCCCTGACGGTGGAACAGAGACCCCCCCCCCCAGTGCAGCTGGCAGACAGAAGAGGCAGGGACGAGAGGTGTTCAGAATGGGTCAAGTTCAGGGAGCAGCTATGACAAGGACTGTCCCTGGCAGTTAATGTCTCCTGCTGCCTGTGTGTCAGGAAGAGGCTTCTAGTATTTTTTTTCAAACAAACAAACAAAAAACAAAACAAAACAAAAACCCTCGTGCTGGCTACTGCAGCCCTGAGCGCACCCCTTCCACTTGGCCCTTTTACCCAAAAGCATGCATTTTCCATGACGTTCTTCAATGAAATATTTGACAACATTGCAGCCCAGGAATTTAGAGCTCTCTCCCTGCAGGATTTTTGGGAGTTTTCTGGCATTAGCAGTACACGCTGCTCCAAGAAGCAGGGTAAGCTCTGGGGACATGGAGTCTCCTGGTGTTCCCATTCTGGATGCCGGCCTCCCAGCCTCCGCTCCGCAGTGCTCTTCCCAGGGAGGCCGCCCGAAGCGTCTGGGTGTACTTTTATCCTTTGCTGCTTGGGCAGCTGTTCTCAGAAAGATGCAAGAATCCTTCTCTCCAGCAGGGCCATGCGTGAGGGTGTGCATGGGTGGGTGGGTGGAGGTGTCCAAGGGCCGCAGAATCTGTTTCTGAGCCAAAGATCCGAGCTCCAGAATGATGCCAGAAACGTGAGGAAGAAAGGACAGGCGAGGACCTGGCTCCTCGTCCTCTGACAGCCTGGTGCTCCATGGGAAGGAGCCAAGGGCGGGCGTGGAAGAGAGGCAAACAAGGGTCCCAAAAGCAAAAGGAAATATCAAATTTCCAGGGCCAGGTATTTCATTGTTTTGGAGCATGCACAGGAGCACGCGCGCGCACACACACACACACACACACGCGTGCACACACGGGGAGAGGGCGCCAGGAGAGAGGGATCCACAGAAACACACGCAGTTTGTCTCTTAGTTAAAAGCAGCAATTGTCTCCCAGGAAACTGGGTAACGTTAGTACCCACCCACAGAGCTGACCCAGGACAAAAATTATGAAAACGAGTGTGTATTTTAGGATGAAACTAGAACTGCCCAGCCAGCCTCAGGAAGGGAGGAGGGGGTGCACCTGCAGGGACTAGCTTGTGGTCAAACCCGCGTGGCTGAGAAAATGGAGAAGACTCCCTCCACCTACACCATCCTAGGCCCAGTCCGTGTAGGTCCTTTGTCCCAGCAGGGTGATGGCTTTGGGTGTCTAGTGAGCCCTTGGGGAGTTTTCACTGAGGTGGGTTTGAACAAGACCCCCCTTTTGTCTTGAGGGTTATGGGACAACCAACTACGCCTGGCACAGGTCCCTGGGAGGAAGGAAAGAGACAGGGTGGGGAGCTGGGGCGCACCCAGAGATATTCTAGGCATGTTGGCATCAAAACTCTGGAGGCACCTACAGAGCTCAGGACAGACGGTGAGGCCAGGATGCAGATGGGGATGGAGAGGTTTGGGGCCACCTAGTGCAGGGTCCCCCGGAGACAGAGGGCAAACCCAGGGTTGAGACTGGTGCAGAGACAGGCACACGGAGCACACTGAGATGGGTCGACTCCCTGGGTCTGTTGCAGGGCAGGTCCTTAGAGAAGGGGTGGCCAGAGCCCCACTTCATAGGGCCCAACCTCGGCCCAGATTTAGCACCCCACCATGGAGCAGCGGCCCTCAAAGGCAAAGAAGGGTACAGTCCTGCACCAGCACCAGCTCTGAGCCTTGGGCAAATGCCTCGACCTCTGGATGCCTCGGTCCTCATTTTCCAACAGGGTAATGTTAGTACCCACCCACAGAGCTGACCCAAGGACCAAAGAGAAACATCAGGATCGCACTATGCAGAGACCAGAGGCAGGTCCAGGTGGGTGGGCGTCGTAAATTCAAACCATGCCACAAATGTTAAACGAATAAACAAACAAATATAACCATGAGGGGCTGGGATTGTGGCTCAGCGGTAGAACGCTTGCCTCGCATGCGTGAGGCCCTGGGTTCGATCCTCAGCACCACATACAAAACAATAAAATAAAGACATTGTGTCCATCAACAACTAAAAAAGTATTTAAAAAAAAATATAACCATGAATAATTAGCAACTTGGGCCTTGTCTACTTAAGATTTGGCTCCACTGCTGTGTGACACAGGGTCAGTGAACTTATCTCTCTGTGCCTTATTTTCCTAAAGTGTAAAAGAACAAAGGTAACATCTCTTTTCCAGTTAGTTAAGAAATTAGACAAGTTAATAATTGTTAGCTGTTATTCTTGCTGGTGCAGAGCTCCGTTCACCTGGTTCTTGGAGGGGCTAATGGATGGGATGTCTTACCCCATTTTGTGTGTGTGGGGGTACTGGGGATTGAACCCAGGGACTTGTGCATGTGAGGCAAGCACTCTACCAACTAAGCTATATCCCCAGGCATTACCCCATTTTTTTTGTGGTGGGCTCTAAAGTCTGTGGAACCCCAGCTTGGGGACTTGGCCTGAAAGAATTTGGTGTTGTGGAGACAAGTCTGGGGACCTAAGGTCACCTGTGACCTTAGTAAGGTCATCTGTGGCCTTAAACAAGCTTCTTCCCCTCTGGGTTCCAGGAGAAGAGTGTGGGGTCAGAGAGCGGTCTCTTGGCCGGCTAAGAACTCAGAGCAGACCTCCGTACGCAGCAAAGAGGATACAGTCTCAGGTGTACCCTTACGCCTCCTGACGGGCTTAGTCCTGGTCACCTTCTGCAGACAACAGAACCTTGACCTCATCAAGGGCTCCTACCCTCCTGGAGTGACCACCTGGAGCTGGCTATTGTTCTGTCCCTTCTGCTGGGTGACTTCTGAGCCACTCCTTGACCTTTCTGAGCCTCCATTCATTCCTCTTTTGCATAATGGCATGAATAACAGGACCTACACCCCGGGCTTCTTTGAAGAGCCGAGAACAGCGTTAACACTGCAGAGCCACCGAGCACCTACAGGTTCTGCTAAGAAGTTGCTGGAAGGCTCGTTTCACAGACAGGAACACAAGACCCAGCAGGGGTGAACAGAAAGGGCCTAATAAATGTCAGACTGTTTTAAAGTACTTCCCTCCGCTCTCAAGAAGGCCGAGGGTGCAGACCCCTGTGGCGCTCCACCTTGGGCAGCCCCAGGCAGGTCTGGGAGGAAGAGGGAAAATGACCTCCAACTCTGCTTAGGCATGAGGGCACGCTTTCCCCCCCCTGTCTCCCCCCACACTTCTTAATAAATTAACAGCCTCTAGCCTGCAATCCCAGCCAAGCCAAAGGCAGCCTCCAAAGCCCCTGGGAGGCCCTGCTGACTCCTACCCCCACTTGCCAGCCTGGTCCCTCCAGTCTAGTTTCTGGAAAGGGGGCTGGCCTCCATGGCTCCAGACCCTCAGCACAAGCTTCTGCTTTGTCCCGCTGGGCAGGCAGCTCCTGCTCACCGCCCTCCCCGGGAAGTTCAGGAAGAATCCTCATCCAGGCTGCTTTCAAGGCAAGGCATCAGAGCAGAGGACTTTGAGCAAAGAGAACCCTTAGTCAGTCCCTGTTTGGCCACTCAGAGGCCTGGGGGCCCCTGCCCCACCCCTACAGAAAAGACCTCCAAGGAATTCCTTGGGGTACAGCCCCTTCCCGCCAGGCTGCTCTCCATCTAAGGTGTGGAGTGCCCCTCATTTAAAAAGCACCCTATCCCTTTTAAAACAGTTCTTATATCTGCCTCTAGGTCAAGGATTAGCCTCTGGCCAGCCCACAATTCTCTACCCTACAGAATTAAAAAATCAACGGGAGGCAAAGTAATCAAGCAGCCACGAAAACTTTCTAGTCCTCTTATTTTTATTTTGAAATATATTTTTTCCAGGGCTTGAAATATACCAAATCTTTAAGCAATTCGGTCACACGCAGATTCCAGTGCCGTTCCTAAAGCAACCCGCTGGCCCGCCGGGTCCCGCGCGCTCCCCTCTCGCCGCCCAAGCTGCTTCTCGTCCTGGGTATTTGTTTCTTAATAGTCGGCAATGACCTACCTGCAGACTTCTGTCCCTGCCATGGAAGAGGTTCAAGACTAGCTCTTTTAGAAATTACAGACTTCGAAATATCTGCACTTTGTTTTGATTCTCAGGTCAGATGGGTCCTTCGGGCGGCCTGCGCTGCACCTCCCTGCTCGGGCGCGGCTGGAGAGGAGTCAGCTCCTCGCTCGCTCGACCGCACGCGGAGCCTCTGCTCCGCCGGGGCGACGGTCCCCCGCCCCCAATTGGGCCGAGACCCATTTAATTCGCCATGATTAGAACTCGAATTCGCCGCTCGTGGGAGCGGGTCCGTGCCCTCGCCGCCCTCGCGCGGGCGCGGCGTTTAGGCACAGCCGCGCTTTCCGAAGGGGGTCGCGCCACCGAAGCTGCCCGCCGCCGCCCACCTGCCTGGGCTTCCCTGTCGCGCAGTCCTCTCCAAGCAGGCAGGACGCACTCTGGGTTGGCTAGCCGGCCTCCCTGTCTGTGCGCCGTCTCCTAGAAAACTAGCGCCGACGGCTGGCGTTCGGCGGAGGCGGTGCAGCGCCTCCCGGGTGAAGCGCAGCGCGCGCTGCTCTCGGCCGCCCGGGCCGCCGTGTGGCTGCGCCTGCTCCGTGCCGGGCAAACCGGGCTGGTTACTGCCGAGTTGAGACGGTGCAGTTCTTTTAACCGCGGTTTGGGCTAATGATGGGTCCTGCTTGCGTGAACGCCGTGTTTATTTTACCTCCACCAGCCCGGGGGAGGGGGCGCGTGCCTGGGCGCCGGGCGAGGCGCGCTGGAGCTGCAAATCCCAAAACTCGTCTGGCTGGGGAAGGGTCTCAGGTGCCCGCGCCTGGCACGTCATTTTTCTCACCGGCTGAGCCTTGCCGCGCGGCATCAGTGGCAGATTCAACTTTCCCGCGAGCTCGGGGCACAGGACTAGAAAGGGCCTGGGGCCCGCCGCCCTAGGGAGGCACCTTCTGGAAACTTGCTCGCTCCCTTTGGCGGTGGTAACAGTGCCCAGCCCTGGGTGTGAGGGCCATCCTTCGACTAGAAGCGGAGAAGGGTTCTATAGGTGGGAACCTTGGTGCTGGACACTGGGTGCAACCTCGGTTGCCTCTGGAGGGTGACGCCTAAATCCGAATCTGAGGTCATGAACTGGGGGTGCCTTGAATCAACCCCCACACCCTGCCCCTGGCAAAACCAAGAAATGCTCTTCAGAGTGGGAGATTGCTTGGGATGTGTGTATACCCCAAAACGGGAAATAGGACTGCTGAAGATCATGGCTGAAGCAGGGCCTTCAAGGAGATACCACTTGGATATTTCTGGCTACATCAGCAGGAACTATCTGGGAAATGGGCTCCTTACCCACCTGCCCGTGTAGAGGTGGAGGGACCTGGAGCCTGGCCACTGGCTGAGCCTGGCTGATTTCCACTGCAATCTTCAAAACACTCCCAAGTCTCCAACAGGCGCCTGGCCGAAAGCGGGGAACAGTAGGGAGCAGAGGGGACCATAGCTCCAGGTGACTGGCCACGTGCCAGACATCCCTGAGAACAGTGGGGTGCTGGTCAGAGAACCAGGCAAACAGGCCCAGGAGAGCTTCCAGGTGGGCTTTGTCCACTTATCCTGTGGCATAGACCCCTGCCCCCACTGCTCTGGCAGCACCTAGAGCCCACCCCAGCAAGCCCAGGCCTCATCCCACCTCACCCTGCCCCCTTCCGGGCCAGGGCCGGCGTCCTGCTGAACAGAGACCTGCTGGTTCCAACTCAATTAGCGCGCTTCCAGGACGCCGCAGGCCATGAGCTGTGGCCGCAATTAGGGCTGCCTGGCCCGGGCCAGGGGGGGGGTGGCCAGGTAAAAGGAACCAATTTGCCCTGAGGCCTTATCAACAAGTGGCTTAACTAGGAATTTGCATTGACAACTCGGCACCTCTGTCGGGGCTCTGCCATGACTGGCGGGGATGACAAGCTGAACTGTGGGGGTGCGACCCGAGAACCGGGAAGCCGAGGCTTCAAAGCCACCCAGGGACAGGCTCTGCTGGAGCTCGGGTTCGACGTGGACTGAGGGGACCCAGGCACCCAGATCTTGCCACTGGGCAGGGGGCTCAGATGGCTGGCGAGTGTGGCTGGTGGGCGCTGGACTGTCTTTCCCGGCGAAGTAGGTGGCCGTGTATATTTTTGTTCAAGTGGTGTTTATGTTAATGAAAAAGGATGGAATTACAAACAGCCGATCATACTACGGCCCGGGGACTTGCCATGCTTGTGTCCCAGGCCCAATCAAAAGACGCACGCTCGCCGTTGGAGACCTCCCTTCCTGTAGCTGGGTGAGATCGGGCTGCACCCTTTCTCCAACCCCCTCCCTGCTGCCACTAGCGCGTGCACACACAAAATCGGGAATTCTGCAATCATCCCCCCACACACCAAACCCCGGGAACTTAGCAATCATTCCTGCATCGCCCTCCACCCTCCACAGCGCAATCAAGTTTGTGGATGAGAAAAATGCTCATTAAAGTCCTTCAGTGCCCCTTTCAGAAGGCACCCAGATGATTCTTCAGGACACTGGGGTGGGAATAAAGCTCCATCTCTTTCCTCCTCCCGTCCGACCTCCTTGCCTCTTTCCCCTTTAACTTTCTTTCTGCTTCATGTTATAATTTGCTTAGTTTTGGACATTTGTTTCCCCGCCCAGCTGCCCCCCCTTTTTTTGTAGAAAATGAGTTTGGCTTTCCAAAAGCCGCCCCAGTTCCCCTCTTTCCAAGAGAACATTTTCCTCCTCCTTTTCCCCAACAGCCGCCCTCTTCCTCCCTGATAGGAAGGCTGTGGCTGCTTTTGCCCAATACTTTCCCTTTGGTAAATGAGAACTTCGAGTGGGAAGAGCAGAAACAGGACAGAGCACCATGGGAAAGGATCCTGCCCGAGAGGCTGCTGGTGGTCGTGGCGGGTGGGAGCAGTGGCCTGGACCAGGGCAACGGGAAAACACACCCTGCCTCTTCCAGGCACGGCTGCCAGTTCACCACAAAGTGAAAGGAGACTCAGGCGGGTGTAGCGGAGTGGGCAATCCGGGCCTTGCCTCGCCTTCTCCTAGAGGAGTGGCACAGGAGGTGGGGTGGTCCCACCTCCACAGCTCCTCAGCCCACTGTGCAGAGCGGCTCCTCCCGCGCACATTCCGCGCAGCTTCCCAGAGTTTCAGCCCGGGTTTCTGGCGGGTTAGGCTGCCTTGGGAGAGGGAGGGAGCGGCCTAACCACCTCTGCTGGCACCCCTGATCTGGAGAATTGGGACCTCCCAGCAACATAAGGATGCTATCCCCTACCCCACCCCTATTTTGAATTCCTGCTTTGCTAGGACTACAAAGCAGACCCGCAAGACTTCAGCTGCGCTGGGAGGGCCTGGAGCACCTGACCTCGGCAGTCACAGCGCAGCAGTGAAGAAGTCAACCACCGGAAGACACAGAACTCTCAAGGGAGAGGGAAAAAGTAAGGGGCATTTGCCCGGTCAGGGGCAAGTTCAGCACGTAAACGTTCTCCCCTCAGGAGGAAGCCTCTAACTCCAGGGTTTAGGCGCGGAAAATGCTCACACCAGTGCGTGGTGAGTCACAGAGCCCAGTACCAAATGAAGGCTGCCCCACCCTCTCTCCCTGCCCCCTCTGGCCTGGGACTGAGAGGCCCTTTTGCTTTCGGGTCAGGAAGCGATTGCGCTGATGGAGGCAGGTGTCCTTAACAGGACATTGAAAAGTCCTGGGGAAGCGCAAGACTAGGTGTGTGGCTGCATTTTGGGGAAAAACAGTGCCTTCGCTTTCACGGGATAAAGTCCCTACCACTTGCCCCCGCCCATAAGAACCACCAAGACAGAACAAAGTGGGCCTAAGTCACAGTTGTCCGCACCCGCTTCTTTCAAAGAGCTACCATCTGTCAAACCCGCGCACTGCTGACACACGCCTGACGGGTTTCGTGGTCCTGACATTGAGCAGCGAGGAGAAGAATCCCAGAGGAGAAAGAGGGGTGCGGTGCACGCAGTCCCCTCCTTTGCTGCAGGACTGAATCCGCCCCCCTCTCGGCGGCTGCGGAGGTCACAGGCTCCGGCCCGCCCACGCGTTTCGTGCAGGAGCGCTGAGGTCGCAGCCCTGGGGCAAGGAGAGCGGCGCAGTGGTTGGGGAGCCCCTCCCGGCCAGGCCCCTGCTGCGCTCTGCGGTGGCGTTGGCCGCTGCGCTCCATCTCCAGATAACCCTGCGCAGGTGCCGCCCCGTCTTCCTCCCTGGCTCGCTTCGGGCTCTCGCCAGTGAGGGGACACCTCACACCGGCATTTAGTGTGCCGTGATAGGTGGTGAGGGGCACCCCGTGGCTATCCTTGCACTCCGCTGGTGGGGACAGGGGGCTTTTCTTCTGGGAGCTTTGGGAAGCAGGTTAGGCGAAGAGGGAGTCTCGAGGGGCCCCTCCAGGGATAGGGGTCTCCTGATCTGGTCACACCCGGGGATTCCAGGGTCAGTCCGCAGCGCCCCGTGGCGCCTGCCCCTCACCCGGCAGCGGCCCGGCCGGGGCGCCCTTTCTCCGCCCGCGCCGCTTTCTCTGGGGCTAGCGGATGCCAGATGCTGAGCCTGCGCTCGCTGGCGGAGCCCCTTCTGTGCGCCCCAGCCATTTACTCCATCCTGCAATTAAACTCGAGGTCAAATATCTCCTTAACGACGCTATCAGGCCAGCGGCTCATTATGGCGTATATTTAGCCATAAAATACGGGTTGTAGCGAGGAGGAGATGAAAATTATTGTGTTCTGGGAATGAATCCTTTTAGCAGAAACCAGAGCTGTTATTTACCACGGGGAACTAAGTACAGGCTCGGTCTTCCAGGCGACCCCGGCAGGACCAGCCGCGCTTCCAGGCCCTTTCCGGGCTTTGCCTGCGCCCCCGCCGCAAGCCTGGCACCCGGTGCGCGTCCTTCGCGCCACCGCCCCGCGCTGCTGCACAGGAGCCGCATCGCATCGCTGCCGGGAGAGCGCTTATAGCCTGGCGCTTGGCCCCAGGGCCTTATCCAGAGCTCCATGCCCACCCGCCTGCTGTGCAACAGGAAAGCCTTGGGCAGGGTTGTCAGGAGTGGGCACATCTGCCTGGCATGCGGTGGGAAGTGTGGAGATTGATCAGACTTCAAGGATGGCTCTGCTTCTGCTGAATTGCCTCAGGGCAATTACCCAACCTCTCTGCACCTCTGTATCCTCATCCAAGAAGTCAAGCCTGCTTCCGGGAGCTAAGGAGAACTGAATCAGACATTTGTGGGAAGGCTGCGGTCCTGCGCCTGGTCAGGGGAAACGTTCCACAGAACGGCAAAAGAAGAATGGAGAGCTGGTTGGGGCTGTGGCCCCGCTGGTGTGAGGCTCTGGGTTTGATCCCAGCACAGGAAAACAATTCATGAGGATGCCGGCAAAAATAACTTCTGGGGCTGCGGGAATGAATGAATGTGTGGATGGATGACATCACCTGTGTAAGAGGCTATGGGACATTTGAAGTCCAGGGTTGGATGGCCGCAGGCTTGCATGGGGCCAGACCACCACCAGCTGTGCCTACCAGCGTGGGTAACTCATTTCCCCTGGCCAGACCCCGGGCTCTGCCCTGTGAGCACCACCTCACCCAGAATCGCCAGGATTAGCCGAGACTGTGCTGCTGGTACAGCCTAGGGCTCAACAAAAGATGTCCAAACACCATTCGCTCCTGCCTCCCCTCCCCAGCATCCTGGGTGTGGGGCGGCTCCAGTTGGAACCAGAAGCCTCCAGACACTCTAAAGATGCTCAAGCTCATCCTGGCAGTGTTGGGGGGATTGAGTGGGCTGAAGAACCCCCGGAAGTGGCTGGGTGACCCACAGTGACAAATATTTGGAAAAACCAAAGGAGGGAGTCCCCAGTCTAAATGTTTGCCTAAGATCTCCAAGTGGGCAGAGTAATCACGAGGCTAATGGGCCTTCCTGGGAAGGGCAGGGGTGTCCTGGAACTAGCCACCCCACGAGCCAGGGCCCACGTTTCCTGACTCCTGGGACAGGCAAGAGAGCAGACCTTCCATGTCTACCTCATGGACATCCTGCCCAGAGACACTGGGAGCTCCTGCTGGAGAGGTGTGCGCTGTGTTGGGGAAAGAACACACCCTCCAGCTCCCCTCCTGTCAACCCGCCGCCAACAACCAGATGCCCACGCCATCTCCTGGGAGCAGCCCCCCCCCCCAGTGCCGCCTTCTCACTCACTGTGGAGATGAGTCCTTAAGACCATCTGAAGACAGACGGCATGGGGCGCTGGGCTCCTTCTGAATCTCAGTCCCAACGAGGGAGGTGTCCACAGCTTGCACACTGGGGCCATTTCTGGGCGTGGTTGTTTGCAGCTCCGAGATGGAAGCGCTGGGTAGCAGTGCTGTGTGAACTCAGGCGGGGCCCACCCACCTCTGGGCCTGTTGATTCTTCTGGGAAATGGAGGTGCTATATCAGCTCTCGAAGGCCTCTGCCTGTGACACTGGATGATCTGACCACCCTTCTTGGTCTGGTGGGCTTGTCACTCCGTCTCTACCACCACCGCCTTCCCAAAGCATGTGTTTGGTGCTTCTCAGCCGTGTGACCTTCACAACTCTTTGAGACAGGTGTTTGGTTGTCCCCATTTTCAGATGGGGAAGTGGAGGATCAGAGAGGTTGAGTAGCCAGGCTCATGGCACAGGACGGTTTCCCTGGGTGACATCATCCCATCAGCTCCCTGCAGCCACGAGCGGCACCTGTGCCTGCTGGTGATCAGGGATGAGGGGGTTTCATTCTGAGCTGGCTCTGGGACCCAGGCTCTGTGATGGCTCAGTGGCCGGGGGGGTACGCAGAGCTGCAACAGGGCTTGTCGCGGAGATGGCCACTGGCTTCAGAGTGCTGCGCAGCCATGTTGGAAGAGGCACGTTTTTGCTGGTTAATTAATATAAACAAGTGGTTTATTTCTATAAAACCATGTGCATCAGGGCTTGGCTATGAGGCTGGAGCCCCAAGGGGTGAAGGCAGGACAGGAAGTTGCAGGCAGGCTGGGCGCATGCTGGGTCTCTCACATGCTCACTGGCCAAGTGGACACCAGCCTCCCAACTGGACCCTCCTATGCTCCACTGTGCCTGGCAGGCTTCCTTACTCCTCTTTTTTTTTGTTTTTTGGTACCGGGGATTGAACTCGGGGGCTCTCGACCACTGAGCCACATCCCCAGCCCTATTTTGTGTTTTGTGTAGAGACAGGGTCTCACTGAGTTGCTTAGAGCCTCGCCATTGCTGAGGCTGGCTTTGAACTCACGATCCTCCTGTCTCAGCCTCCCTAAGTGCTGGGATTACAGGCATGTGAGGCTGCTCTGCTGCTGGGAGGGTCCCCATTCCGGACGACAGAGGCAGAGGCTTTGGCGTGCCTGTTCCTCACAGCAGGAGAATCTGCTGCCCCAGACTCACATGTTACTAGAGGCTTGTTTACCACCGGCCCCCAGGCAGGGCTGCTGCTCCAAGGAGGAGGGAAGAGCGCCACTCTAGAGCTGCGACTCCACCACACTGAGCTCCCTCTGTTCCAGCAGCTTGTCCAGCTGCTTCCCCTCTGAGAGGGAGATGCTGCCCCGCCAGGTCAGTTCGCTGGAGCACTGTGGGGACAGGGCTCACCAGGGCAGCCTGTGCTCCTGAGGGTGGCCTTCAGGCCTGCTCTGCTGGCTTCTCCCGGGCTTTTACAGCTGACCCGCAGGAAGCCAATGCTGGGGACACAGACAGCTGGGGCTGGTGTGGGGCCACCGGAGCCCTCGTGACAGCAGCTGAGTCTGTGGCTCGTGCTGTGTGCCTGACAGGCTGGGCCTCCTGTCTTCCCCTCTGTCAGTCCTCGGAGCAGCACGGTGAGGGAGACCTCAGTTGACGACACAGGGCCAAAGAGCTGGTGACCTGCCCACAGGCTTACACTGGTGAGTGGTGGAGCCTGGACCCCACACCGTACCCAGCTCTGAGCGGGGTCTCAGGGCACCTGGTCCTGACTCCCTGCCAGCTCTGGCACCAAATACAGGACTTGGGCATAGTCGTAAATAGAAGGCCCAGGGGCTGGCTCGCCCGTCAGTACTCAACTGGTGTGCTGAGCTTGTGGCGACCGTCTGGTTTCAGGGCACTTGGAATTGCCCAGAAGTGCCTGAGGAGCGTGGTCCTTACATGTGCTTTGGCTTGAGAGTCACAAAGGCGTCTGCCCCTCGTGAGGATACTTTTCCAAAGAGGATTTGTGAGGCGGTGACCCAATTCAGAGACAATGTTGGATGCAGAGGGTCTGATCTGAGCAGCCGTGGCACCACCACTAAGACCAGCCCTGGGCTTGCCTTCCAAGGCATGACGGGAAATGCGTGCTTCTGGAAGTGGCTGCTGAGTGGCCCAGGGGTGGGGACGTGGGAAGGGTAGAGAGGAGGCAGGACGGACGGAGCAGGCAAGCGCTTGTTGCTGAGCATGTGGTGGTGGGGACACTATTTTCTTTGCTTTTGTATGTTTTATTTTTTCCTTGATTAAAAAAATAAAATGATCTTTCTGGAGCTCACAAGGACACATGATGCCGCGGGAGAGGCAGGAAGCTCTGCAGAGTTCATTGGCCAGAAGGGTGAATCAAGAAAGAACCACCCAGAAGAATAGAAAGGAATCCTAGGCATTTAAGGCCGGAAGGAAACAGGACAGTGTGTCTCCCTCTCATTAGGCAGTGGGAACTATGAAGCCCAGCGAGGGCGCGTGGCCTGTCCAGTTAGCACAGCATGGCAGCGGCACTGGGGCAGGATCCTGTGGCTGATGTGGACTCCTGTCCTTGACTTGCCACTTTTTTTTCTTTTAAAAACACTGTCAGTATCAGAGGAAAATAACTGAGCTTGCTGCTCGTCCTAGTCGGCTGGGGCTGCCTTTCCCCGTCTTTTCCGCTGGGGCGCCAAAGCTGCCTGCCATGGTGAGGACCTGCACAGTGCAGCCATATAACTTGGCCGGTTTCCTCCTAGTACTTTTAGGGCTGTCTTAACCAAGTCCCAGAGGCTGGCATCTTATGAACAACAGGCATTTATTCTCCCAGTCCTGGCAGCTCAGGGAGCCAGCAGGGCTGTGCCTCCCCCTGGTGCTGATGCCATCTTCTCGCAGAGCAGGCCAGGCGCCCTCGGCGTCCCTTTATAAGGCCCTTATCCCAGCAGAGACTCCCCCACGGCCCTACCTAGCACCTTCACATGAGGGTGAGGATTTCAACATACAAAGAGACCCAAACAGTCCCTGGCCTTGCTCTATGACCTCTGGCAATGGGCACACCTGGGCTTTGCACACCCGGGCGAAACGGTGAGCAGGACGTGAGCACTTGGACATGGCAGGCTTCTGGAAGCTTCCAGGGCTGTGGCTGTGGCTTCTAGGGAGGGGCTGGCTGTTTGGGATCTGCCCAAGTCAGTGAGAGCCCTGAGGGAGCCATGTGTAGTCACACCTCTTCACCTGGGGCACTGTGGTGGCTGGCCGCGGGGTCCACGCTGCTTGGGGATTCCTCACTCAGCAGGCTGGGGATGGACCCCAGGGGCTCAGGTGTGCTGGGCAAGCCGCCCCCGCTCCCTTGTGTTTGAATTGATGTTACTTGATACAAGGACAGGTGTGTCCACAGCCATGGCACGGGCTGGGGGACACTGCCCTGCACTGGACCTCCGGAAGTGACCAGAGCAGCACAGCACCAGCCTGCCAAGAGAAGCTGTGAATCTCCCCCAGGAAGCTGCGGGGGGCTGTCTGCAGAGCTGCTGCGTTCAAGAGCACCCCAGCCACCGGCCTCCTGAAGTCCCGGAGCCCGTGCCTGGCTGCTGGAGTGGACAGAGCACCTCAGTGACCCTGCCCGCAAGTGCAGCAGAGCTCAGCCTGGCTGGGCTCCTGCAGCCCCTCTGCCTCCCACCCCTGAGCAGCTGCATCTCACTGACTGAACACCCAGCACCCTGGTTGCAAGGGGACCTGGGAAAAGTATTCCCGTTGCTTCTCAGAGCAGGAAAGCCCATCAGAAGAGGGGCCAGCCATGCTCAGCAGCAGTAGCCAGGCCCTCCTCGGGATCTACAGAGGCTCTGCTACAGCCCCTGGCCAGGTGCCCCACTCCCACCTCACCTCCTGCTCCCCGTGTCCAGCATGTGTCCGGCTCCACTGCAGACTGAGGAAGCGGGGCCTGTGGGCCAGCACCAGGCCTCCCCCCACCCTTCTGTCTCTTCAGTATGCATTGACCCAGCCCCAGTGTTACCCCGTGGCTAGCAAGGAGCGTCTGTGTGGTCGAGGATGCCGACGGGAAGCAACGAAAACGTGCGAACCCACAGGAAGATGGCCGCAAGCAGCCAAGGGCAGTGAGGCGGTGCCGGGAGGAGCTGCACTCAGGGAGGCGCCCGGCCACAGCCTGGAGGGCGAGAGGTCAGGTGAGCCAGAAGCAGGAGGAAGAGCCTCCTGGCGAGAGGAATGGCACGTGCCAAGGCCATGGGGTCTTCAGGACCCGGGGAAGCCAGTGTGGCCAGATGAGGGGTGGAGAGTGGAGGAAGCTGGCAGGGGGAGGGCGCAGGGTGGGCAGGCCATCCTGCCCGTCTGCCAGGCCCTGAAAAGCGTGGACTTCGTTCTGAATGGATGGTCCACCGTTGGAGGTTTTTAGCACGATGGCGTGCAGGTGGCTGTTTGGACCCTGTCTGCAAGAGCTCTGATGCCCCTTCCCTGACAGGTGGGTGTGTCTCCCTGAGGCAGAGCCAAGCAGAGCATGGTGGATGGAGGTGATGCCGTGGCATCTGTGTGGGCAGGGGAGGGAGGGGCAGCCCCTGCCGGACCTCTCGGGACTCATGCCTGAGGCCCAGTGCGGCCTTGTAAAGAAGCTCTGAAGCCGCATGCTGGGGAGAGGCTGCACGGAGAGGCCACGCAAGGATAAGAGGCCCAGGAGTCCCTGCTGCTGGAGGCTTCCCAGTTCGGGGCACCCGCAGGAGCGAGGGAGCTGGCACAGGACCTGGCAGGGCTCTGCCACTTGGAGCCCTGGCCCCACCCAGCCCCAGGGGCCCGAGCAACAGAGAGAGGAGGTCCTTGACATTTGGGCATGTTTGTTGTGACGCGTGGTGGGAGTTCTCCAAGCAAGCACTCTCTCCTGAGCTGCCCGCAGGCGAAGGTGCGTCACCCCACTGACCCCAGGCCCGTCCGGGGCCAACGGAGACTGTGCTGCTGGTCCATCGCCACCCTGCGTGGGTGAGCTCAGGACGCTGCTCTGTGCCGGCCTCCCTCACTCTGGCCGTGAGCAAGCGCTGTCCAGAGGGTGGCCCGGAGCCACAGCCCGTGCCAGCACCACGTGGCTCTCCATCGCAGGGCTCCCCAGGCCAGCTCTCCTTCCGCTGTGGCCGTGGACACTCCAGGACGGTCTTCGGGGGAACATCTGCGTTTCTGTTGGCGATTGTTTTAGGCGTCTCTCAGTGTGGAACAGACGATCCTAAAAAATCAAGTAGAGCAACCATTTTCTTCCTCCTCAGGTTTTTCTGGATGAACAGACCCCGCTGGGAACAAACCCCACCAGGCATCCCTGTGCTCCGGGCTGGAGGAGCAAGGAGCTGGGGGCTGGGGGTAGGCGCAGGAGGCCGCCTAGCTGCAGGGCCGCTCTGAGAAGCTCGGTACGTGAGTCCCCACACCAGGTGCCCGAGATGCACCCTAGATCGCAGCAGCTCTACAGGGGTGGTGAGGATGCTGTGTGTGCAGCAGAGGACGCTCTGCCGTCCTGTCCCCAAGGCAAGGTCCCAGAGCAGCCCCAGCACGTGCAAGCAGGATGCGGAGCCAGGGCTCTGGAGCCAAGTCCAGCCCCATAGCTGGGGCCCTGGGCCAGTTCCTTCCATCGACAAGAAGAGGCAGCAAGAGAGGTGGGCTGGCTGCGCGGTTGGCTGCCACTGTCCTGTGCAGTCCCGGACAGGAGGGAGAGCCCAATTAGTGCCAGTTGCTGCAGTGTGACAGCCATTGATGAATGGTCACTAACTCAGACCCAGGTGCGCGGCAGAGACAGGTGGCCATCCATCCCGGGAAGAGCAGATTGGTTGTTGTCCTGCCTTTTTATCCAGTTTAGACAAAGATGAGGGGAAAGTTTTTAAAATAACGAGTTTTTCCAAATGACAGAGACACACAGAAGTCCTGGTGGCGACACCCAGCCCGGAGGGTGCCCAGTATGCTGGGGAGCACGCGACCGGCACCAGGAGGGCAGGCGGAGGCTCCCTCCAGCCTTGGAGGAAACAGCCCTATTGCGCCCTTCAGACTTTGCCTCCGGAACTGAGGGGAAATGTATTTCTGTTTTTCTAAGCCACCTAGTTAGTGACTGTTTGTTATGGCAGCTCCTGGAAACTAATACAGATTTATATGCCTAATTTTCCATATGCAGATATAGATATGTATTTGTTAAATAAAAGATCTGCATCACAAGCCAGGGGGCAATGTTAGACTCATTAAATGGTGTTAACGTGATAAAACGATCTCATTCATACATTTTATATGCTGATAAAGATAAAAATCCAGGAATACCTAAGATTTCTCTTGTTTCAATTATTTCATTCCTTACACAACAAACAATGTGGTGAGACAAACATGAAAAAGAAGTCCTCAGGCAACAACCAGCAAAGGTCAGCATGTTTCGGTGATCCACGTCCCACTGGCGTGGAACAGACGCAGCCGGGCAGCGACGCGTGCATCTGTGTGCCTGGGTTTGCTTTTTGAGGAATGGGAGCCGAGCTCTTCTAAGAAATGCCCCCTGGGCTGCCGCGGAGCTCCCTGCTGCCTGACTCCTGGTGTGAGCTGATCCTGGGTGGCTTCGCCTCCTGAGGCCTCTGGGAGCCCAGTGCAGGCAGGTGACTCTGCCCTCCAGGATGGCATTCCAGCCTGGAGACCTTCCCAGTCCCTTTTCTGTGGCTATTGCAAAATACCAGAGGCTGGGTATTTTATAAAGAAAATAGGTTTGTTCAGCTCATACTTTTATAGAGTCTGAAGTTTGAAGATTGGGTGCCCCGTGTTTGGCCTCTGGTGAGGGCCCTTGGCATGTCACAGCATGGAGAATGGCATCGAGCTGGGAGTGTGGAGGGGAGCTCACACAGCAAGGCAGGGAGCCTGAGGGTTGAGCAGGGCCCGTCCTGCTCTTCTGTGACACCTACTCACTGAGTCCTTCCAAGGGCATGCCAGTGACCTAACCAGCTTCTTCTAGGCCCTGCCTCCAAAAGGAGCATGCTGAGGACCATGCCTCCATCATGTGGACCCAGGAGGACAAGCCACACCCAGACCCTAGCAAGACCCCATCTGTCTCTGGCCTTGGGATGCTCCAGCCAGAACCTCTGGCCCTTCTGCAAGAGGCCCCGAGCACCCGCGTCCCTGAAGGTGCACCAGCGTTCCCAGGATTTGCACAGGCCTGGGAGTGCTGTTCTGGGCCCTTGCTGGGTCCCATTTACCAAGCTCCCCTGCAGCTCTGGAGACCCAGCCACCATCACCTGCATTCTGGGGTTCAACCTCCAGGGGCTCCGCCAGGCCTTCAAGGTGATGCTGGAGGGAACCCCCTTGTCCTCCCTGGGGAGCAGGGAAAGGAGCTGATCTGGAGCCCATTGAGAGCCCCTCCTCCTCCTTGCCAGAGCCTGGCCTGGGGGAAGGAAATGCCAGCTCCCCTCCTGCCATCCTGTCCCTCCTCAGGGGAAACAAAGAACCGAGACGCCTGTGCGCTGTGCGCAGACCCAGGGCAGCCTGAGGCTGAGGCTGCCACAGGACGGGAGGGCGTCCACGGCTGGCGCTGCAGCTCTGCTCCCGGAAGCTCCTCTTACCCAGCACATCGTGCTGGCGGGCAGGAGGGACTTCCAAGGCATGCCAGAAGGCAGAGACGGTTTGGAGGGACAGAACAATACCAGACCAGCCTCAGACGTGGCCCAATGGCCGCCCAGAGGTGGTGCCAGCAGATCACCACACGGGGGTCAGGACAGCCTTGACAGATTGCTCCCAGCTGGGCCTTTCTGGCCTCTCCAGGGACGAAGCGAACCCCACACTCCTGGGTGCTGCCCCAGTGGGAGATGTGCCGTGTGACAAGTGACCTGCTGTGACCTGCCGTGCGTGACCCCTCCTGTCCTGGGCAGGTGCCAGTTGTCCCTTGGCATCCACCTAGCCATCTTAACTACTGCTAGTGAGGTCGAATTTTAGGTAAAAAGCCACAGTTAGGGAAAAAAATCAGGGCTCTGCATTTTCTAAGTGAACCCAGGCAGAGCCAGGAGCAGCCACGGAACTACAGGAAGTCGGATTTGGGCTCAAAATAAGGACGTGCTTACTCAAGGCGAGTGCCTTCCAAGAGTGCACTCCCGGAGCAGAGTCCCCATCCTGAGTGCTTCAGGGAGGCTCCTGGCTAGTCACCACCCTCCCCGCAGGACAGACATGGTCCCGTGGTGCCATAGCCTGGGAAGTCCACGGTCAAGGCGCTGGCCCATTCAGTTCTAGTGAAGGGACCTCTTTTTGCACTGTCACATGGCAGAGAGAGAGAGATACAGAGACAGAGAGAGACACACACAGAAACATGGGGGGGGGGCTGGCTTACTCTAGGGGTTGGCTCATGCCGCTGCAAGGCCTGGAAAGTCATGTCTGCAGGGAGGGCTTCTGGCTGGAAACTCAGGCAGGAGCTGGTGCTGCTGTCTTCTTCTCCAGAAAGCCTTAGTTTTGCTCTTAGGCCTTCACCTGATTGGACAAGGCCCACCCACACTGTGAAGCTCCTCCATGTTACTTAGTCAGCTGATTGCAGGGGTCAACTGCACTTAACTTCTGCTGTGATGCTTGGACCAGGGTTCAGCTGAAGAGCAGGGCTCTGAATTCTGGCCACATGGACAACAGACGTGACCAGGTCAGGGGCTGGCAGATGTACTCTGCCTGGCTGTTTCCCTCTTCCCTGCAGGCCAGCCTCTGGGGACTGGGCCTGTGTCTACCACCAGGCCAAGTCACTTGCCCTGTCCACTTAGATTTCTGGGGAGGGACTGGCTGCACACGAGGGTTGTCGTTAACACACTCATAGCTGAGCTGGTGCAGGTGGCTGGCTGGCCTTTCTGCCCCTGGCATGTCCATGTGAAGACATGTCTAAGACGTGTGTCTTAGAGCTGGCCCCCACCATGGTTGGTGGGGCTGTCACACACATGCAGGGAGGACAACACCTGCATCGGGCCACCTTCTCAATGGTGACCCCGTGACCACGCAGCTGGCTGCTTTTATTGCATCCATTTTGGAGATGAGGAAACCATGGCCCCAGAGGTTAGGTAACATGTTCAGGCTCACGTCCTGGTATGTGGAGGGGCCAGGATAGGAACCCAGACCCTCTGTTCTGCTCCCTTGATCCCGTAGCACATCCAGGATGTCCCTGCATGTCCCTGTGCAGGAATCGGGGCTGACAGCTAGGTCAGGATACACAGCCAGGAGTCTTGAACCCAACACCGAATCCCTCCTCTTTTTTTTTTTTTTGATACCGAAGATTGAACTCAGGGGCACTCGACCACTGAGCCACACCCCCAGCCCTATTTTGTGTTTTATTTAGAGACAAGGTCTCACTGAGTTGCTTAGCACCTTGCCGTTGCTGAGGCTGGCTTTGAACTCACAATCCTCCTGCCTCAGCCTCCCGAGCTGCTGGGATTACAGGCATGGCCACCGTCTGGCCCAGATTTCCCTTCTGACAATTGGAAACCTCCTTCTACTCTTGGACATGTGTCTCCTCATCCAGAGTAGGACATAGTCCTCTGTCTCCTTTTTCTGGAAAGTTTTGAGCATTTGTGTCTGTCAGATAGTTTGGAGAAACATGAAAAGAATTCTTCAAATGCCAGTTTTTCAGCAAAAGGATCAATTATAGGTTTGCCTTTGAGGTGACCCTGAGACCACATGGAATCCCAACGTTCATCCCACTGGAGTGAACAGAGCTAACTTCCCCGCTGATGGGTGGTGGCTTTGGATTCCACATTCAGTCGCCATCCAGAAGAGATCCTGGGGCCTCCTGGAGGTGCGTCTCCAGTGCAGAGGCTCAGGCCTTCCCAAGGAGAGCTGGGCAGCGGAGCAGCTGCTGCTTCTGCAAGTGGCATCTGCACAGTCCAAGCAGCTCCGATGGGGCCCCTGGAGGGGCCTCACAACTAGACGCCCTACAAACTGGAAGAAATTAGCTCTGACCACAGAGCACCCAGCAGACCTGTATTTAATAATCCTTCCCAAATGTGTGAAGCACTTAGTTTTAGAATAACAGGAAGCACTGAACTGCCAGCAACTGCAGGTTTGAATTTCGGTTTGGCCATTACCAGGAGCCTTTTTCCTCTGGCCAGTGACGTGGTGACCACAGCCCTGTCCAGCTTCCCAGTGCCCCTCGCCTCAGAGTGCTGTGTCCCCGGGAGGATGACATGCAGGCTCTGTGCCCTGCACAACTGGCTCCCTTGAGGCTGGTCTTCCTGAGGAAGCAGCCCGAGCTGCAGCCCAGGCCAGGGAAACGTGAGTCTCCACCAAATCCACCGCGCCACGGAAACCGCCACAAAATTGCTGCCTTCCTCCCCGCACGGCTCGGCTCAGCGGCTCCAGGAGGCCTCTGACAAGAGGGCATTGTGTGGCCAGACCCCTCCCCTGCTACAAAGGGCGCCTTTCAGGGCTGCCGCCTGGGATGGGTGGGAACCCCGAGGCCCCTCGGAGAGCGGCTCTGGGCACGGCGGCCTGCTGGGCTTGGGGCAGCTCCTGGAACTCTCCGGGTGCACCTTCCTCGCCCGGCTCAGCTCCTGCCAGAGGCCCATGGGTTTGTGGAGGGAGAAGTGGTTGGCTATTTACGTGAATGCAGAGGAGACAGCACAATTTCTCTGTCAGGAAGTGTTTCCCCTGGAAGGTCGGCATAGGGATGGTGGGATTGTGGTAGAGGCTGGCCGTGCTGAGAGTCTGGAGCAAGGAGAGGAGGGAAGGAAACTTGATGTCGCGTCCTTGCCGACTTTGGAAAAGTGAACCACGCAACCGATATCTCATTTAAAAATGACTTCATGCTGCAAAAGGCCGAATTTATACTCCTGTCTCAGAGAGGGAGGGGTCCAGGGGAGGGGGAGCCTCGCTGGCTGCCGGGAGGCCCGTGTGCTGCTGGAGATCTGCTCGCAGCAGAGCGTGACTGGCTGTGCAAGCAACCAAGGGGCCGTCAGCTCCCAGAGTGCAGTGACTTCACCTGCACGCGGTGACCACGACCTTGCATAGAGTGCTGTTTCTTTTTCACGTACAGAATGTTTCCCAGGCTGGAGGTCACATTCCCTCCTGCCTCGGTGTGAGGCTGGCTGGGCTGAGGCTCACTGGGGTTGCTGCCCAGGGAGGCCGGGCTTCTGGCTGGTGCTAGGGAGGGAGGTCCAGGAAGAGGAGCAGCTCCAGGGACCTCCTGCCACCCTTGTGAGCGGGGACGCCTGCACTCTGTGCACATGCAGGGAGGGTACTTATCAGAGGACACAGCACTTGCCAAAGCCAATATTTTATTGCTGGAGACAGGAGTGCCCACTCTTTGATCCACTTCTGCCCCATTAAAACTAATAGAAATGTCCCCTACGTCCAGATGACCTCAAGCTGGAGGATCGAGCTGGAGACTTCCCACCACGAGGCTGGGCAGCTGCGGAGTCTTCAAGTATGGTGGGCGCCATCCATTCTGCCTGTGAAACCATAGAGGAGACAGTCAGGTCAGGTCCAGGGGGACTTGGAAACTGCCTCTGGTGTAGATGTAAACCAAGAGGTTGTCCCTTTATGTCATTAGAAAAAATTTGAGTTGGGCGTGGTGGCAGCACACTCGTAATCCCCAGGACTTGGGATGCTGAAGCAGGAGGATTTCAAGTTCAAAGCCAGCCTCAGCAAAAGCGAGGCACTAACCAACTCAGTGAGACTCTGTCTCTACATAAAATACAGCTAGGTGCAGCGGTGCACGCCTGTAATCCCAGCACTTAGGGAGGCTGAGGCAGGAGGATTGCGAGTTCAAAGCCAGCTTTAGCAACGGCGAGGTACTAAGCAGCTCAGTGAGACCCTGTCTCTACATAAAACACAAAATAGGGCTGGGCTGTGGCTCAGTGGTCGAGTGCCCCTGAGTTCAATCCCTGGTTACCACTCCCCTCCCCCACAAAAAAGAATGGGGAGTTATATTCCATGTGCGTTTGATATGTCAAAATATACTCTACAGTCATGTATAACTAAAAAAAGCAAATAAAAATTTTTTAAAAACACCCATACTTGATTTCCCATTTTTCTTCCATTATGGCTGTGTGGCCTTAGGAAATTAACAACTAGTCCATGCTGCTTTTTAAAACGCATGATACGGAGACAAGCACATGCTACTGTGGACACCTGCCTTCCCTGGGGAGGTCAGGGCTGGAATGGACGGGCGGAGCTCGAGGCCCGGGCAGAGCGGGCCCTCGGCCTTGGCTGCGTGGCCCCTGGCGTTTCGTCTCCACACACCCTGGAGAAACAGGATGGTTGGTGCCACGCAGCACTGTGGGACTGGGCCTTTGCCACAGGGCTGCGCTCGCCGGCCTGGAGTGTGAGGTCAGCCACCCCTCGCTCTGGGCCCTGGGCTGTCTCTGGGGACTGCTGAGATCGCTCAGGGTCTCTGTGATGGCAACAGGGATCGCGGCTTCTGCCCAGCTCCGTGGCTCCCCAGCTGCGTTGCCATCAGCAAACCCTCAGCCTGTCTGGGCTGTGCCTTGTGCCAACTCCGTTCTACTGTCAGCACTCCTGGGGGTGCTGGTTCCAACGGGACGCCTCCCAGCAGGTTCCCGTCCTAGGCCAGGGCAGCCAGCCAGAAGTCCACTCAGAAGAAGGGAGGCTGTGGTGTTTGGAAGAGCCACTTTCCCTCTGTGGACCCTGGCTGCCTCCCCTGCCAAACGGGCTAAGGCTGACAGCACCCACCACGCGGAGCTGTCCTGGGGGCGAAGACATTGCTGGTGCAGGGCGTGCCTCCAGGGAGGCGGCTGCCGGCAGGCACTCGGGGATCCTCAGCTGTGGCGGGTGGTGGCCAGCTGAGGGACGCAGGTGCCAGCAGCCCCCGGTGCTGAGGAGGAGCGAGCGCGTGGACTGGAGGCAGGTGGTCGCCCCCTGCGGCGGGGCGTCCTCTTTCCTTGTCCCTTTGGTGAGCGGTGGTTTGGGGGAGGTCCCCCACTTTTGTCTCACTGGCCCAGTTCGCAGACGCAGATCTGTGCACAGCACTTCCCTGTCATCTTCCCTGACCGGGCCCTGCCGGGGCGTGCCCTGAGTGCTCGCTTTTCCTCTGCTTTCCTCCTGGTCTCAGCGCGAGGCCTGGAGCCTCCCGGGCAGAGTCTCCAGGGTGGGGCCTCCCGGGCAGCCCCCACCGTCCACCCCTCTGTCCTGTTCCGACTTCTACTCTCATCCTTATTATTTCGTTTTCCTTAGTCTGTATTTAACTTGTTTCTTTGCCAGGCTTCCTCGTGGGGACCTTGGCACACGAGCCTCTCAGTCTCGGTAACTAAGGCAGTGTCACCTGGCTCCCTCTCGGGCCTGCGCCGCCCGCCTGCCGCAGATCCCAGCGCGGTGCCTCCTGCCGCCCTTCACTCCGGGCCCTCCTCTGGCGCTCTCTGCTGTGGCCCTGGCTGTTCAGGAACGTGTTCCTCGGTTTCCAAGTTCTCGGGTTCTTCAGCTCTCAGGCTGCCGATTTCTAACTTAAGTCCTTCGTGACCAGAGGACGCACCCTGCGTGCCCCCCCCCGCCATGGGCGACAGTCTTGTTCCAGCGGGTGTCTTGGCAAGTGTAACGTCGATGCAAAGAGCACGTGTCCTGCCCGCGCTGCGTGAGCCGTGAGTCCGTTCGGGTCAAGGTGGCCCAAAGCGCCGCCCAGATGTCGAGTCTGCTGCTTTGGCCGACTGACTTGTTCTGCGGATCACGGGGAGCGGGGCTGAACACGCTCCAGGCCTGGCTGTGTGCTTCTCTGTGTCTCCTAGGCTCGCGGTACTCTGTGGCTGTTCCGAGGCCAACTGTCCTCCTAGGTTCGTAGCTTGCGGTGGCACCGGGCGTGCCTTGTCCAAACCCCGTGGGACCAGGAACACTCCGAGCACAGACTCTTTCAGGATTTGGGTATTTCCCTACTGAGACGTGCGGGGGCTGGGTGTCTGTGCACACACTCATGTCTCTGGGTCCCATCTGCTCCGTTCCTGGCGTCTCCTCCTCCTCCCCGCTTTCTGGATAACTCCTTTTATTCCTCCAGGGTTTTTTTTTTCTATGTCCATTAAAGAAAATGAAAACACATACTATCACATACATGTGTGAGTGTGTCCCCTGTACCCGAGTGAGCACGTGATGTGTGCTCTTTGGCAATTTGACTGCCCTCAGCCAGGTGTCTGGGGCTCCTCTCCCATCATTGCGAGAGCAGCCTCCCGGTTCTTTGTGACAGCTGCATAGTATTCCACCATGGCTGATTTGGCCAAGCTCCACCACTGGACCTTAGGCTGGTCACAGACATTGGCTGTGACACATGGTGCCCCCTCCCCTTTGCCCACTCCCCACGCACAGCCCAGGAACAAGTAGGAAGGGAGGCCTGCTGTTTCAGGTGGCAAGAGGAAACAGTAAACACCGCCACTTCCTGTTTTCCTCCTTCCACGTCACATGTCTTGCCTTCGGGGGCCTCAGTGCTCACTGCTCAGTGCTCCCACGCAGCAGCACGCGGCAGCCCAAGGCGGATGCACGTGAGGAGCCCTGGAACGTGAGGGCATGGACAGTGGGCTTTGGCGGCAGCGGCGGCTGAGGGAGGCCCTGCAGGCTGGTGATGGTAGCCCGGGCGCCCGAGCTGGCGAGACCCAGCCCTGCTGCCGACTGACGTGAGCTCTCTAACCACGCTGCTTCCAGACGATGGGCTGGTGATCCAAGTGCTTTGAGGAGAGCGCTTACCTAGGGCCCAGCCGCGTGCTTCTGAGGCACAGAGGTGAACGACCTTGCCCAGGGTCAGACGGTTCAGCGGAGCTGGTCCTCAGTCCCAGCAACCCGGCCCCAGGCTCCGGGAAGGCTTAATGCACCCGGGAAGGCAGCACTTAGACAAGGGCCTGGCACACAGCAGGTTTCACTGAACACCTTGTCCTCAGGACTTGCTTGAGGGATTGGAACACAACTAGCCCAGCCCAGGTGGACGGGAGGAGAGCCTGGACACACCATG
Organism: Xerus rutilus; assembly: GCA_028644305.1. Lineage (NCBI taxonomy): Eukaryota > Metazoa > Chordata > Mammalia > Rodentia > Sciuridae > Xerus > Xerus rutilus. The sequence goes on from CM053414.1 coordinate 2,348,386, forward strand.
TACACTTACAGAACCGGGTCAGTTCCCTCTCCGTTTTGAAAGGGTCCACGGGAGGGAAGAGGCTGCCACCCTCCTCAGGCGGGGAGCGGGTGGAGTGGGCCAAGCCCAGCAGGCTGGCCCCCCTCCCAGCTCTGGGGTCGTGCCAGCGCAGGACCCTGTGGACGTGCAGTGTGCGGATGACTTGCAGTCTCCTTGCTTTTCTTTGCAGCAAACAGAGAAGCAAAGACGTTCGCAAGCTTTTTTTGGCAAAGGAAAAAACACAAACCGCCCAACCACAGAATTCTCAAAAATATTGGTAAGCACTAATTTTGCTAACATGTTAGACAGCCTCAGATCTAGGCAATCTTGTTCCGTGGCTGGAAACAGTTCCCGAAAGCCATGTGATCTCAGATCCACCCTGGGCCTGTGGGATGATGAGAAAATCAACTCTGGCCTTCCCCTTCCTTCCAGCACGCTGGGCGGGGCACCTCACGCTCCGGCCCAGGCCCACCCCACGGATGCGCTGCTCTGCGGAGCCTCAGCCCTGCCTCCCGCACTCCATCCAGACCTGGAGTTCGCTGCCTCCGCGATCCTCAGGCACGCCCGCTGCTCAGGTCAGCCATAGCTCCGAAACCAATCACGAGCCGGAGTCCCAGGCTCCCCATTGGCACAGACTTCTGGTCGCTCAAGGTCAGCGTCTTGACCCCAGCGAGCTAAATAACGAAGCAAATAGGATAACATCACTGCTAAGAAGGTAATGGGTTACAAATGCTATTGCAATGGTTTTCTTTGAAAGAAATACACATAACCAAACCGATTTTAATTAAAGATCTTGTCTTTGTAATCAGGCAGCCTCAAATGAAGAAGAAACGTCTTTCATGTGGCACGAAGCTCACAGAGCCAAATGAGTTTGCCCATAAAAGGGCAGGGTTTTTTTTTTCCAAATAAGAAAATAGTTTTTTCCCATCAATTCGGGGGATGCGACTCTCTGCTCTGCAAAGTATAAACTTGTGACTCCTCCTAAGGAAGCCATTTGTGGATGTTAAACCAATCCCAACATTGGCCAAACTCGAGTGCCAGCTGGGACTATCCTCCCCTTTGAGATCAGACACACGTGATCCTGATTTTTAAGTGAAAAACACTGATGAAAATCAAATAGACATACCTGTGGGGACGTCCGAAGCCCAGTGGCTGGAAGCGAGTATGACGTGCCACGGTGTGTTTCTGCAGAAGAATCAACCTGAACCACAAAAAGCATTCAGTTTTCAGTTTTAACATTATGGCAGAATCAAAATACCTCCCCTCAGCATGTCCTTGGAAGTCAGCGA
>CM053414.1:2350192-2410088 GCA_028644305.1 Xerus rutilus
GGCTTTTGTTCAGCTGGAAGGCTGCTGGGAAGGGCGGCAAGCCCTTCCTGGGCTTAGCAGACCAGGCCACCTGTGAGGGGGGCCCTGGCTCCTCTGCACCCCGCCCCCGACCCGGCTCAGGTTAACGCAAACATGTGGTCTTGGTCCCTAGGGTCGTGGTCTGTCCCCAGGTTTTACTTCAAACTTACCCAGGTGTCCTCTCTCTTTACCAACTTACATTTGCCTTGCAGGAAGGCTCATGGGGACCCCACTTTCCAGCAGAGGCCTGACCACGGTGGAGAGGAGTGCCAGAGACCGCAGTGAAACAGCCTCAAGAGCGGCCGAGTCCTTGCTGGTCTTGTCTTCCTGCCGTACGCCAGCCTGGTGGCTTGGAGGGGGCAGCTCTGCCCGGGAAATGTTCCCTGGAAGATGCTGCTCGTGTCTCCAGGTTCTGGAAGCTGACTCATAAGCCGTTCTGGAGCCACAAAGAGGCAGCCCGTGTGGGCTGTTCCTCTGTGCTGCTATGACAGAACACCCCAGGCTGGGCAAGTTATACACGCTAGAGACTCTTTCCTTGCAGTTCTGGGGGCAGGAAGTCCAAGATGAAGGCACAGCCTGGCTCAGAGCCTGGTGAGGCTTGGTCTCTGCGTCAGTGGCTCCTCGAGGGCGGCATCCCCCATGGTGGAAAGAGCAGAAGGAACGGTGGTTCCAGGCCCTTCTGCCAGGGGCCGATGGCACTGGAGGGGTCTTGGCTCCCGGCTTCCTCTCCTCCCACGGGCCCCGCCCCTTTCTGCGATTGCAGTGGCAACTGTTTCCACATGTGAAAACATGGGGGACACATTCGGCCCCCAGCACCATGTGCTCAGAGGTCTGTGGGGTTGTTTGGAGAAGGTCCAGGCTGGCTGGCAACCTGTGCCCACTTGTAGCTCTGTATGTGTGGCTCATCCCCCCTGGGGGTGATTCTGTCATCGTCATCCCCTGAAAGGGGCCCATCTTGGGAGCTTGACCACCAACTCTGGCTTGAACAGTGCCAGGCTAGAGGGAAGGACCAAGTGGAGCGCCCAAAAGTGTCCCGAGGTCTCGTTTTCAGGGTTTACACCAGGGTTGCCGCGTGCAGAATCCCTGCCGCGGGGTCTGTTGTCCCTCAGGCTCTCGCAAGATGTCCCGTGCAGAGGGGAGGCTGTGATTCTCTCCACTGTGACCACAAGCCAAAGTGGAGTGACTTCCCAGAGAGGATCCTAGGAGACACCCAGCGTCTGCTTGGTCCTCTGGGGACCCTTGTTCTTGGAGCCCTGCCACCAAGAGACTCGCAGGGAGAGACACATGTGAAGAAGACACCAGGTCCCAGGGCTACTAAGCTGAGGTCCCAGCAACAGCCAGTGTCCTCTGGCCAGCCATGCCCTGCACTGTGCTGGAAGCCGGTCCTCTAGGTGCCCCCCCGGGGGACAGCCTCCGGTGGAGCGGGCCTCCTGCCGAGCCTGCCCAGGGTGCAGACAAGCTGAGGGAAAGACCCCGCATGAGCACCACACGCCCCGCAGCTGTTACACGGGGTGAAGACGGGGGTCGCAGCCCCAGAGCTGCGAGGGATGAGGGATGGGCTGAGGCCTCAGGAGCAGTGGCACCCATTCAGCGGCCTCCCTGCCTGCCTCCCCTCCTCCCTCACGCAGTCCTGTCTCAGAGTCTTTCTGAGGCCTCCACCTCAGCCAGGCCCTTCCTGCCCCCCCCTGTCCTGGATGTTGGGGTCAGGCTGCCATCCTGAGGGCCTCGTGGAGCAGAGCTCGGTCCGGCCAAGTGGCCTGTCTCCAGGCTGACGTCGTCCAGGCTGCTCTTACTTGGGGCCTTCCTGTCACATGCGGTGCTCAGTACACGGTGTCTTACCTGGTGTCACCAGTGCCTGGAGACTAGTCTTGTCTTCATTTGAAGATGGGGCTCCGGGCTCAGGCATGAGTCGCTGGCCCAGGCTCTGTGGCCAGGTCTGCCTCTCTGGCTGTTCCTGTGGCTTCGACATCCACATCACCTCCCGCCCCACCCTCACCCAACCCTGAGCCTTGTCACCCTGGCTCCTAATGCCACTCACTGCTGGCTGGGGCAGCTGCCCTGTCACCACATCCTAGAGCTGGTACTGGGGGTGGTGACTCACTGCCTGGAGCCAGCCCGGGGAGCCTGAGCGCTGGAGCAGGCCTGCAGCTGGGCCGACTCCTCCCCACGCCCAGCAGAGCCTGGCCTCAGCTGTCCTTGCTGCCAGACACTGCCCATGGGCACGGGCTGACCTGTGCTGTTCGTTTTTGTGTCCCCAGTCTTCCAGGCACACAGGATACAGGGAACGTGTGTCACCAATGCTCAGCAGGAGTAGCAACCAGAAAGCCAGGTCCCAGTGCCACTGTCCTGGTCATCAGGGGAGGAAGGACAATTCACGTTCCCAGAGAACTTTCCAGAACCATCTTCTGGGGGGCTTTCGCTCACCCTGAAGCCAAGTGCGCACCTCTGCAGAAGGACGATTGCTTGTGTCTGAGAGGACGGCAGGGCCTGGGCCATGGGAGGCCCCTCCACGCTGCTGTCCTGCGCTGGGCCCAAGCCTCCTCTGCCAGCTGCAGGCCCTGTGGGCACCGAAGCCTGACTTGGCTCTGCTCTGGGCCCTCCAAGCTCACTTGGAGCAGCAAGTTAGGAATTCCTGTGCCCTCCTCTCAACGTGAGGCGACGCGCGATGACCAGCTTCCAGCCCGCAGAGAGCTCCCTGTACTCCACCAGGCCTGTGGCTCCCGCCTTCTGTCCTGGTACACAGTCCCTGGGGCCAGGCTGGGGACAGCAGTGACAGTCCCCTCCCAGCAGAGACTGTATCCTGCCAGCTCTTCCCAGGGCCAAAGGGACCCCACCTGCCCTCCTGCCCATCAGGGCGAGTGGCCGGACTCTTCCCCACTCTGCTCCTTTCCACAGCTCGTGGGAAGGGTGAGGGGTAGAGGTGACGGCTCAGCCCTGGTCAACACCCAGAAGTGTCCAGTGCAATGGAGGCTGCCACTTACCAGAGGCCCTCGCTGCCTCAGCACAGCCAGCTTCCCTGACCCCGGGGTGCTGGGCGCTCCTCTGGCAGAGAGGGAAACCGAGGCTTGGCAGGCTGCGGCACCCGCCGTGGACACTACCTACTCAGCAGCGCAGCCAGGACCAGAAAGCCTGGGGTTTGCTTCTGAGCCCATTTCCCCACCCGAAGAAAATTAAAGAATATACTGAAAAAAAACATACAAGCACATGGGTTTTCTTTCTTTCTTTTTTTTGTGGTACCGGGGATTAAACTCAGGGGCACTCGACCCCTGAGCCACATCCCCAGCCCTATTTTGTGTTCTATGTAGAGACAGGGTCTCACTGAGTTGCTTAGTGCCTCGCCATTGCTGAGGCTGGCTTTGAACTCGCGATTCTCCTGTCACGGCCTCCCGAAGTGCTGGGATTACAGGCTTGTGCCAACGCACCCGGCTAAGCACATGGGTTTTCAAACAGCGTAGGTGCCTCTCTCTCTCCCATGCAGACCCCTGCGGAGCCTCCTGGGGTCTCAGCTGTTAGGTGGTATGACTTCCTTTCTGGAGGCACTTGGGGCCTCTGCAGCAAGCCTCCACACAGTGGGCCGCGCCTGCTCTCCAGCGCTCCTACCCGTGTCTCCTGGGGCTGAGCCCGGCAGTGCCCAGTGATCCCAGGCAGCCACCCTCATGGCGACACCTGGCTCCATCCCACCAAGGCTCAGGTGTGAATGCTGTGTGCCTTCCACGTGGGAGGCAGGCTCTGGCTTTAGTCTGGGTCCTGGGCTGTGAGGTCTGGTCCTGTGCGGGTGATGCCCTTGGGAAGAGGTGTCTGCAGATGTGGCCTGGTCAGAACAGGGTCGCACTGGAGGAGGGTGAGCCCTGAGCCAAGGCTGGGCCCGTGGGAAGGTCACTGCACGTGTATGACGCTGGAGGAGACTGGGCCGGTGGGTCTGCCGGCAGCCTCTGCAGGGAGGCACTGGCCCCTGTCTCAGGCCTGCAGCCTCCAGAGCAGCAGGAATTGTGTCAAGTCCCGTTTGTGGTTCTTGGGCACAGCAGCCCCTGGGCACTAATACAGACCTCACCCCAGGAAGGGCCTCACCTCCATCACAGCCACCAACACAGCAGGATTCAAACCCGCCTCCCACCCGGGACCCCCACGCCCCTCCCCCACCATCTCCTTCCGGCCCTCCCCCACCCCATTCTCCTGCCTCCATCCTTTCCTGGCTGGGGTCCACTGACCTCCTTGAATGAGGTGAATAGATCTTATAGATGATAGCACTCTGCTGGCGCGGGCTGTGAGCAAATCTAATGTAATCTGTCACTGCTCCAGGTCACGCGTGCTGCTGGCTCCTGCTGCCTGCCACAGCCAGATGGAACCACTCCACATACTGGCCTCCGTGCTGCTCCTCAAGCATGCCAGGCACAGGCCTGCCCCGGGGCCTTTGCACTTGCTGGTGTGTGCCCCAGTGCGTGTGCGCTTCATGCCCTCCCTCCTCCATGCCTTTCCCAGCGGGGACCCAGCAGGAGAATTCACTCCTAATGGAATGAGGAGAGGTGGAGGAAGGTGGGGTCCTGAGACCCCCAGAGACTAACGAGAGCAAGGAGCTGCTTCTACTTCTGAGGCTGTGGGGGAGGGCAGGAGGGTGTTCTACGTGTGGGGCCAGAGCCACCTCCAGAGGTGGCACTGGAGCAGCAAAATGCTCCTCCTCTCTCCTCCTGTCGGCCTCCCATTGGCTGAGACCAGCAGAAAGCCAGAGGCCACACGGGTGCCAGCTTCCCACCCAGTGAGCCGAGCACTGGGTTGGGGGAGCCAGAAGGGGTCACAAGGTCCTTGCTCGGATGCCCCCTTCTCATGAAGCTGGCACTGCCCACATCATTATTACTGTGGATCCAACCCGGGTCCTCACACGTGCTGGGCGAGTGCTCCACCACTAAGCTGCATCCCAACTCTTTATTTAATTTCATTATTTTATTTTTGAGGCAGAGTCTCTCCAAGTTGCTGAGGCTGGCCTTGAACTTGCTGTCTCTTGCCTTGGCCTCCAGAGCGCTGGGATTGCAGGCGTGCACCAGGGTGCCAGCTCAGATCACCCTGTTTAGATGAAGCCCTGTGTGGCTCTTGGTGCTTCTCCTCTGCTTACCTCCGGGTACATTGTAACAGGTCTGTGAGGACGGGACTCCAGGGTCCCCTAGGGTCTGTTTTGAACGGCCCCCTGTGTTTGGAAGCCTGCCACGTGAGGGGGACTCAGGTGCATTCACGGACGGGACACTGCAGACCGTCGGCCGTGGACGTGAGGGCGGATCCGTGGTGCGCCTAGTCGCAGCTGTCTGCCTGGCGCTGGGAATGATTATTTGTTGAACATTGAGACTTGTTAAAAACAGATGACAGGTTGAGTTTTATCCCACTTTGGGTGGTCCCTTGCCTGCCGCTGGCCTGGCTGGCGAGTAGCCCCGGGTGGCCCTCCTGGCTCTTTTCACTACTGTCGGCCAGCCTGATCCAGCTCATCCTCACGGCACCTCTATGAGGTTGCTGTGATCGTTTCCCCCTTTTCAGAGAGGTCAGGACATTTGCTCAACATCACACAGCTGGGAAGTGGTAGAGCCTGGCCAGTTTAGACTCACGGAGCCCAGCACTGTGCCTGAGCCCTTGTGCTTCCTTGCTAGCAGTGCAGCCCACTGGCCAGGCAGGAGGACAGCGACCCGAGTGCTGGGCTTGGCCTGGTCCTGCCTCTTCCCCGTGAGAGGCCTGGGCAGGTGACTGTGCTGAGACCTCGCCCAAGCACTGCCAGGCCCCGGGTGGGATGCATTCCTAGCTCATCAAGCCCAGCCTTGAAGGAGGCTGCATGTGGCCTTTTGTGCCCCTGGTCTCTGCCTCCTGCCTTAGCTTGGTGCTGACCGCGCGGCCACCTCCTGCACCTTCTCACCTGTCCCTCCGCAGCCGTCTCTGGGCTGCAGAGTGGATGCACTGGGGGACATGGGTGCTGATTCCGCCCCCTGAGGGTGTTCCTCATGTGCATGCCCACCTGTGTTGAAGGTTTGCAGTGAGAGAATCAGGAATTCCAGGTAAGAAGACAAGGCGGGGCCCCAGCGTTCAGAGGCGCCTGCCCTGAGCGGGCCGTGTTCCCCGCTGCTTCCTCCGCGTGTCTCCTGAGACAGGCCTGGCCTCACGCGTCTGGCCCGTCCGCTCTGGGCACTCCACTCATGGCCAAGTAGCCCTTATCTGAAACCAAGGACCAGAACTCTTCCAGATTTTTATCTTTTTAAATTTTATCTTTTTAAATAAATACTGAGATATTTGCCAACGGGACCCAACTCTCATGCAGACTCCACCTAGGTGTGTGCAGGTGGGCCGAGCCCGAGGCCGTGGGGGCTGCCTAGCCAGCACGCTCTTGTTTGGCCTCAGGTGAGGTCAGGGTGGGATTTTCTGCCCCTGGCATCATGTTGGGTCTCAGAAAGTTTTAGATTTTGGATGTTTTGGATTTTGGATTTCAGAAGTTGGGGTCGGGGATACTCAGCCTGCGTTATTTCATGTTATCTGCATATGAATCTAGGGTTGCTTGATAATCAGCCTCATTTTACGGAAGCAATTTGTTCAAGGCCACAGAGCTGGCTACAGCTGATCTGAAGTTAGCTTCAGACAGATGCAGGATCGATGTTCTAACCAGTCACCTTGACAAAGGGATGCAGCCGAGCACAGCTTCGGTCCCGTTTTCCGTGGTTCGGAGCAGGGAGGTATGCCCACTTTGCTGAACGGAGTTCTCCCATTTTAGGTCCCCGCTAGGAGGAGGCTGTGTTTACTCACCCTCTGCGTTAGACGTCTGGATAAACATCACTGCAGCGAGCATCTTGGAGAGAAGGCTCTGGCACACACCCTTAATTATTTCCTTTCTGCAAATCCCGAATCCCGGGGAAGCCAAATCGCTGTTTATTCATCTGGGTAGGTATTACCATGCGGACTTTCAGAAAAGCTGGACAAATTTACACTTCTCAGAGCAGGATCTTGCGGTTTGGGAAAGTCTTTCTTAACTGAAGCTCTGATATCCTACAGGCTCTTTTGGCCCCCAATACCCCGATGGGGTTCCAAGGAGGAGTATTCCAATTACCTAGACGCCGAGCCAGCAGCCCACGATGTTGGGAGGGAAGGAAGGAGGGAAGAGGGAAAAGTTGTGCACACACTCCTTGAGAAAGACGCTTGCGACTAATTTTCTGTGTACTTGGTCTTCCAAGTTATTCATGCATGAGGCTAGCATCTAGAGGGAGGAAGAGAATTTCCCTGTCACTGTTTGGAATTAGTTATATCTAAGAGGTCCAGAAAGTCCGTCTTCAAGCTTAAAACATGACTGCATGGAGGAGTGACAGGCCACGAACTCACAGGTTGCTCCTGCTTGTGAGAGCGAGGCCGCGGCCATGCATCAGAAGGTCCAGGCCCCCCGCTTCCTGGGTGCTGGGTCCCTAGCCAGCCACACCTCCACGGGTCACTCACATGTGGCCCCTGGAGGCTTGCAGACAACAGAGTTTCCAGATCATGGAATAAGCAAGCAGTAGACAGGTGCGTGGAAAGAACCAGGTGGGGCAGGGCCGCCTCCTGGCTGGTCTTGTCTCGGCACCTCACCAACTCGGGGACTCTGGAGTACTACCTGGCCTCTCCTGTTCCTTAGGTGGCTTCGGACACCTCCTGCACAGGGCTGTGCAGATGAGAGGCAACTGGCCCAATTGTCCTGGACGCTCATCGGCGGCACTTGGACCAGGTTTCATTCCCAAGTCAAGCAAGGAGCTAGCAAGAGTCAGAAAGGATGGGTCCTCGAGTGCAGGAGCCTGGCTACCGGCACCAGGTGGAGACGGTGCTGCAGGTGCCCCCTGCCCGGTGACCCCGTGCAGACAAGATTCACCGGGGGACCTGCCAAGAACACAGGCCACTCGTGCTCTGTGAGGAGACCCCCTTGCAAAACCCCTGGAAGAGACGGGGAATTCTGCCCCAGTGTCCTGGCCGCAGGGACAGTGCCGATTGCGTGGGGACTGGATGGGCACAGGAGGCAGGTGGCAGCGGTAGTCTGCAGGCCCCACCGCGGCTGCCTCGGCCCTGTGGAGGCCGCGTCCAGCTGCCGCGCTTTCCCCAGGAAAGCAACAGAGGAGGTGTCTCCCTGTGGCTGCATCGGGTCGGGCGAACGAGGAGGCGGTTATTAGTGTTTGGGATTTCATAAATTTTTTTAATTAAAAATGAGGCCGTGGAAAGCAACGTCTGTTTTCCATAATTGGCAAGTGTTCCCCAGGCGGCCGTTCAGCCACCTTGAAAATCAATGTTTTCTTGACCCTCGACCCCTTTTTCGCTGAGGAGTGTCTCCTACAGGTCGCTCCCCAGGATGAAAAACAATAAAAGTAAATATATAACAGCAGAGGCCCGAGGTTAATGTCTTTAACAAGATAATGTTACTTGAGGGAGCTGCGGAGCAGACCGTCAGGCAGCCCCAGCTCCGCACGCGCTCCTGCGGCACCGGCAGCCACGTGTGCACGTCTGGCCGTGTTCAGGCCCCGCTGTGCCTTGCCATTTCTGATCACGTGTGGGACCGTCAGCTGAACGCTGGGGTCGTTCACAGTCTCTGCCAGGCGCGGAAGGCTGTGCGATTTGACTGGGGGAATCCCTGCAGGGCTCGGCTTGTTGCCACCCGCGGAGTGTTCTAGCGTCAGCGGGTCCCGTGATCCCTTGGGTCCATGCTCCCAGGGGCAGGGCTGACCCCTGTGAGTGTGAGGTGTGACGGGTCCACCCCACTGAAGCCTGAGGATGATAACAGAGAAATTCAGGTTGGCAAGCAGATGTTGCAGCTACCTGAGGCCAAACATCTGGCCCGTGGCAAACTGTGAGGGTCGGTGGAGATGCTTGGGCTGAGCTGGGTCACGGCGTCAGGTGGACACAGGTTCACGCTCTGGCAGGCGGCTCCAGCCTGTCATCCACGCGTCTCCCTGAGATGGCTTACCCTCTACCCATCCATGAGAGCGAATCCCCGTCGCTCAGCACAGGGGAGTGGGAGGCTCTATGTAAAGCGTGCTGTGAACGAGAGTGTGGTCCTCCTGCCCAGGACACCGTGAGTCACAGGTGAGGAAAGACCAAGACGAGAGACCCACGCCAGGCTGGGAAGCGCACACTGAAGGAGACGGGGCCTGCATTGGCCAGGAGGCGGGGAGACTCCACATGCAGGTGTCGGCCACCATGGACAGAAAGGAAGCTCCAGGGTGGAGGACTGCTGGGCAAGGCCGGGTGACAGACATCCGGACTCCATCAGGGAGCTGCTCACAGGTCAGGGGGCTTTGGAACCCGGGCCTCGTCCCGTAGCCATCCCTTAAGAGCTGGTCCTGGACGGGCTGCTGGCTGTCCTTCCTGCACTTATCCTGGATGTCTGCCTCTGCCATCAAATTTTAAAAATATTTTAAAGGACCAAAGGTCTTAGAACAACAAAGCATTGATGTGAGATGTGCCAAATGCCCTCGGACCCCAGGCCAGCAGCAGCCCTCCACCGCCCTGCAGCCCAGCCTGCCCGCCGGCCGCCGCGGGGTTCAGAGCATTGTTTGACTGAAGTTTTGCAGAATCTTCCTCTCCCTCCCCCGCCCACCAAGCACCTGAGTGTAGAAGTGAATTTACAGCAGGAAGCCTTTGATTTGGGAGGCTTGTGTTTTTGAAGTCGCCCAAGCCGGGCTGTAAAGCAGCGGCTTGTTCTGCAGGAATGTCATCCGCACGCGGGGTTGGCACCGGCCTTCCTCAGAGCAGGAGGGGCAGGTCTCCCGCTCAAAGTGAGGAAGCACCCGCCCCGGAGGAAGCGGGTGTCCGGGTGTGAGGGCTGCGCACTGCAGGGCTCGGTCCCCGCTCCCGGGCTGCAGCCCCCTCCCCAGCTTTGACCCTGCGAGGCACAGAGAATCCCTGAGGCCTTTGTCCTGGGCCACCTTCAACAGGACGTCCCCATGCGGAGTGGGTCTGGGTGTCTCCACATCTGCATTCTTCCTGCAGGTGACGGCTTTGGTTGCAGGAAGGGATGGGACCCCGTGGCACTGAATGCACACGTGCTGACAGGAAGTCCAGAGACGTAAAATGCCACCCGCGTGGGTTTTGGAGCCCAGTCCTGGGAGGGCTCTGCGTGGCGGGAGGGCTGCCCCACAGCCAAGGCTGAGCCCGCTCCCTGGCTGAGGGACATGGCTGCTGTTCCTCTCAGATGTCCTGGGTCCTGGCGGGCTCCCTCCACAGAGTGTCTGCTGGGACCCCCGCTGGGTGACCTTCGGGAAGCCACCCCAGCAGGACACTGTGGAGTGGCATGTCTCTGCTGCCACATTATGGTCGATGGCATCACTCCTGTGCTGCCCGAGGGCCTGAGGCTGCAGGATAGCAGGGGACCCCAGCGAGCAGGGCACGGGGTGAAGCGTCCCCGATCCCTGGTCCTGGCGGCACGGCTTCAACGCGGACTCCCAGGTTGACTTTCTTTTTTCCACTGGGTGATGCAGAGGCCCCTATAATCCTTCCCAGCACCTGGCCGCTGTGACAGGCAGGGCGTCTCGGTTAGGGTGCGGTTTGAGCACGTCCCTGAGGCTCCTGTGTGTGTCAGAGTTTAATTCCCACGGTGAGGTGTTCACAGGGTGGGAGCAGTCTGCCTGGGGTTAGAGGTGGCCTTTGGGAGGGAACTAGGGTTAGTAGTCAGCAAGGTGGAGCCCACATGATTGACTCCTGGTGGCTTCATGAAAATAGAGACCAGGGCTGGTGTGTGGCTCAGGGCACAGCACTTGCCTGGCATGTATGAGGCCCTGAGTTTGCTCCTGGAACCGAAAAAAAGACAGACAGGAGGGCACACACACGTGTTCCCTGTTTTCACCACGTGATAACTGAGCCACCTTGAGATTCTGCCAGCAGGAAGGTCATCACCAGATACGGCTCTCGAACATCCAGAATTGTGAACTAAATGAATCTCTTTTCTTTATAAAGCTACCCAGGTTCAGATATTTTGATACAGTAATAAAAACTCGTCTCATATGCTCACAACAACCAATACGTCTTGCAGAGGAGGAAGGCCTCATGGAGGCTGGCACCTTCAGAGCAAGCAGCACGCACGCACGGGAGCTCGGACTGAGGCTCACCTCCTGTTTTCGTAAATGCCGTAAATGCCATTTCCTGGGAATGCAGCCACGCCCTTCCATTTATGTTTGGTCTGTAGCTGCTTCTGTGCTATGACAGCGGTGGGGGGTTGTGGGGACTGTGTCCCCCTCAGAGGCTGAGGTATCTGTTGCCTGGCCTCCTATGGAAAAAGTATTGCTGTGGTGATCTGGACACTCATGGGGCCCATTTCAAATCAATGGCTGCCCTAGAACTGCCTGGACCGGCCTGGGGTCCTCACCAGGTGGGTTAGCTGATTTGTTACTGTGGATAAAGTAGCCACTGCTGTAGTGGCTCAGTAACACAGGGGCTGGGGACCAAGGCGCCACCACAGGGAGGGGACAGGATGTCCTCACAGGGCCTGGGGTCCATGTGGGGCTCAGGAGTGCTATGCCCCAGTGCAACCTGGCCTCTTGCGGAGCACGGTGCTGCACACACCCTGAGCTCCACACAGGGGTGCCTCCCTTCTCTGGGGCAGCTCCCGCCCCACTCTGCCTGCCGTCCAGAAGCCTCCTCACCTGTGGGGAGCTTCCTGAGTGCCCAGTGCTGGCCTGGAGCCGATTTCCACGTTTCCCTGGACGCTGTCCTTCCCTGGGGATGGCTGGGACCACCCTGCAGCACCATGTGGCCGTTTCGCTCCCTGCATGTGCTCGAGTACCCTCCCTGCAGCAGGTGTGGCCTATGATCCTGAGAGCCAGCAAGAGGACGGCAGCGGTGGTGCCCTGTGACTCCTAAGCTGGTTGCACAGGCAAGATGGCTTCCCTGGGGTCTGCCTCTGCTGTCACCTGAGCAGTCTGAGAGCTCGGGAGTTGCCATGCTGTGAGGAAGCCTTCGCCAGCCCACAGGACTCTGTGGACCACCCATGGAGGACCTGAGACCGCCTGGGGAGAAGGCCCAGCAGTTGCCAGATGTGCAGCCACACATCTGCACCATGGAGCCCTGGGAGATGCTAGGGCTTGAACTGTGTCCTTCCAGAAGGATGCTGGTCCTCACCCCCAGCACTGCCGGTTGTGATCTTATTCAGCTCTCAGTTGTTTCCAGAGGCTCAGGTTAAAGGAGGCCACGAGTGGACCCTAAACCTGTGGGACTGGTTTTCTTACAAAAAGAGGAAAGTTGGACACAGACTCCCGGAGGCCCAGGGAGATGACCGTGTGGAGATGGAGGCAGAGCCAGTGTTAGCCCCAGAATACGGAGGACCGCCAGCCCCAAAGGCCAGGGCAATACCCGGAGCAGAGGCCCTCACAGCCTCTGGAGAAACCAGCCTGGCAGACACACTGGGCTTGGGCTCTGGCCTCCAGAATTATGTACTGAAGTCACCCAGCCGTGGTCCTGGGTTACAGCAGCCCAAGCACAGCATGCCAGAGACAACCAGCGCCTGCTATTTGGAGGCACTCGTTCTGGGGCGACACCCCCCATAGAGGAAACCCCAGTCTCTGGGCGTATACTTGTTAGATGTTTGCCACATGAGCACAAGAGTGGAAGCGGGAAGGCTCAGCTGCCATTGGCTTCACCAGCTCCCAGGTCAGCCCATCCCCAGGGAGTGAGGATCTGGGTGGTGCAAGCAGGGCCTCGGGCTCCAGAGGTCAGCTGGCTCGCAGGCCTGGGAACCGAGTGAAACCCCCCGTGATGCACTTCCTGAGGAGCTGGAGCTGGAAAACAGGAAAGTTAGAGCCCGTGCATTTTATGGGCATCCAGGAGAGGCTGAGGGGGGAGGCTGAGAGCCAAGCAGTGCCCCCGAGAGGGAGGCCAGGTGCTTTTGTACTCAGTGGCCCGGACAATGGGGCAGCCCGAAAGCGCCACAGGTTGATCAAAAGCTCACAGAGAGCTGACCTCCGGTTCCGGAATTCTCCACGCTGCACAGAGCTGCTGTGGCAGCAGAGAGCAAGGGTGGGCCATTATGGACTTTTAGGGGACCCAGGGGTGCCAGGTAAGTAGACACCTGCCTCCAGAAAGGAGGGAGATTTTTTTTTTTTACCCTGCAAGTTGAGCAAAATGTTCAGGTTCGGAGCTCCTAGCTCACTATTATTGGCAAGATCTCAAGTCACACATAACAGGTTAGGTATCCTGGACACAGGTGCCAACAGAAGACAGGAGCCAGGTAAGGAGGTGGAAGGCCAGGCGGGCCAGTGGCTACCCCAGGTGGTGCAGCAGGAAGGGCTGGGTGGGCTTTGAGCTCAGCCAGGGACCCAGAGGCCATCCCGCACAGATAGGCTGGGGGCCAGGCCAAGGGCATCCAGGCTGTGTGCTTCCCAGGGGAAAGCAGGGGGCCCAATTCCTGCTGGTGGATTAGGCTCTGGGGCACTGGGGGCTAGTTGAACCCTTTCCTCCAACTGTCCTCTAGCTGTCCACTTGACAGGGTTAATTTTATTGAATTTATTCAATATTTTAAAATCCCATAGATGATCCATGCTACAGTCACAGCCTCTAGATTTGAAAGTAGTAATCGACTCCCAACCAAGGAGCCTCTGCAGACCAGCCTTTGATTAGAACTTTTCAGTGTTCTAATCAAAGACAATTTTTCCTGTCTGTTCATTTCCTGTAAAGGCATTTCTAGCTGGGTGAGGTGCTGCATGCCTATAATCCCAGCAGCTCAGGAGTTTGAGGCAGGAAGATCACAGGTTCAGGGCCAGCCTCAGCAACTTGGCAAGACTCTGTCTCTAGATAAAAAAAAAAAGGGCTGGGTATGTGGCTCTGTGGTTACGTACCTCTGGGTTCAATCCCTGGTACAAATAAATAAATAAATAAATAAATAAATGTATTTATAGAGTTGAGATTTTACAAATCAAGGATCATGACCATTTTGAGATAGTTCTTAATAAATTGTGAAATCATTTTCCAAAGGACTGTAAGGACCCACACTTCTCTTGGTGATGGGGAGGCCATGGGATCACCCCCACTTCTCCAGCCCTGGAGCTACCGTGCCCCTGACTTGACAGGTGTCCGAGGCTTCCAAGTCCACCAAATGAGGCTGATGTGCCCAGGAAAAGCCTCTCCGTCTCGTCTCTGTGTGACGGAGCAGGATGAGGTCCCCATCTCCTAATCTAAACCATGCTAACCTAACTCTGTGCTTTCACTTGTGTTGTTTCTTGGGCTCAGCAGAACATGGAAGTCTGAGAAAAGCCCCCGCCTGCTGCAGAGGATGTGAGCTGGCAGGCGGCCAGGTCGGACTTGGCCCCTTGTAAATACCTCCCTTTCCCGTTAGTAGCGCTGAGATAAGCCGCCCAGGATTCTGCCTGCAGGGTGGTGTCCCGGCCATTTGCTGGAGGACGGGACCCCAAGGTCAGCTGCCCGTCCGGTCCCTGGCCAATGCATTTTTCTCATCTCCGTGGCACTGAGGCCCTCTGGGAATGGGGCCCGGAGATCCTTTTCTGACCACAGGCATGGCAGGCTGTCAGTCCTGCGCTGGGCCAGGCCCCACCATTCACTCGGCCCCCTCCTCCGGCCTTTGACCCTCGACCCCTGCCTGTGGCCAGCAGGATTCTCCATGGGCATTCCAGATCATTCTTCAGTGCTAATGGCCACTGTGCCTGTGCCCACTGGGTGCTCAGCTAGTGAGACACCAGGTGAGGTGCAGGGGTCACAGGTGGGGCTGTGGCAGGGCTGCCCTGTCCCAGGAAGGCACGGCTCGCAGCACCCTGGCGAGTCTGTGGTTCCAGGTTTGTCCCTCTGGTGTCATGGAGAGGGTAGCAGCAGCAGACCATGCCTCCTGCATGGTGGCCTCTGCTCTTCCTGGCCTGGCCCCTCCAGTGGCCTCTCTGGTGTCCCACGGACGAGGAGGAGGGCTCAGTGGACTTCCAAAGGATGACGTGAGGAGGCCTGGAGACCTGACTCCCTAGGCGGGAGAGCCAGTGGGCAGGGTCCTGGGCTGGGGCTGACTCAGGGTTGGGCCTGAGTGTCCTGCCTCCAGCTTTCGGCAGGGCTGTGACGTCCTGGCACAGGCCCTCCGAGGGCCCTGCCGAGGAAGGAAAGTCATACTCACAGAAGTCACACGCGAGGTTCCATGGAGAACACTTAGAGCCACACAATAGAGAGGTGCCATGGGATTGCGGCGGCTCTGGGGGGCCAGCTCTGGGGACATGGCTTTGCTCTGTCCCCTGCACCCTGCCAGACCTGCCTCGGAGCTGCAGGAAAAGCCCAGGAAGGGCCTGCTGACCCCTCTGCAAAGGGAGTAGACTCCCCTGCCTGCTGGGCTGAGGTGGCTCAGTCTCATTTGCACAGTCGGCAACACCAGGCGGGGGGCCCTCTGGTTGAAGAGAGCATCAGGCCAGCCCCAGTCCACGTCTGGCCACCACCCTCAATGCCCAGCTCCCCATAGCTCTCTCAGCCCACCCTCCTGAGCACCCTGGGGTCTTCAGCTGGAGGCAGTGTCTGCGGTCAGCAATGCCTGGGGCCATTGTCACAAGGTGGGGGGGTGATAGTGGCCCCTGGTGGCTGGAGGCCAGGGACGATGCTTATCTTCCTGAGATGCACAGGACAGTCTCAGGACGAGGACATGTCCCACCCTACACGGCCGTCTTCCTGAGGCAGGAAGCCACTGGCTACGTGGAGGCCCTTCAGGGAGCAGAGCCCTCAGCTGCTCCCACCCTGTGTGCCCAGAAGGCACGTGACAGAGGGGTCCAGCTCCCGGGGCCACAGTGTTCGGGAGCAGGCATGGGGGTGCTCCTGGATGCTGCCCTCAGGGGGCGCTGAGCACACCCACGCCACTGGAGTGAGAATCGGCCCCTGGCTCCCCCTCCTGGGGCGGGCGCCATGAGTGAGCCATCAGGCACTGGCTTGGAAGAGGCTTTGATCGTGCCCTCAGCTCTCGGCTGCCACGGCCGAGATCTGGGAGATCCCATGCCGCTCTCCGGGTCCGCGTTGCCGGTTTTCCCTATGACAGCTCACAACTCCTTGTGTGCACCACGTCCCCCAACTGGCAGGTGTCTGAGTCCCTCTTCCCTGGATGGTCCGCTACTTTCACCACACTTGGCATAGGCTACAGGCCAGGAGGTCGAACACCTGCCGGGTGGGAGTCTGGCTTCGCAGACCCCACACTGGGCCATGGTGGGTCACCTGTCCCGGTCAGAGGAGCCCCTTTCGGCCGACTCCTGGTCTCTTCCTCACATGTGGGCTGGATTCCTGGGTGGGCGGCTGCATTGCTGGGAAGTGTGTCTGTACCATCTGGGCAAGTCCCACCCACCTGCAGATCCTCCTGCCACCCTGTGAACTATGTCCCCGCCTCATCTCCCGGTTTCCCAGCCTATTCATTTGCTCGGGCTGCTGTGACACGTGGTCACAGGCTGGGTGGCTGAAACAGCAGATGTTTACTTTCCTACCATCCTGGAGGTCAGAGGTCCAAGGTCAAGGTGTGGGCAGGCTTGTCTCTCCTAGAGCCTCTCACCGCTGCCTTTCTGCTGTCCCCATGTGGCCGTCCCTGCACGTCTCCTCTTCCTGTAAGGACACCAGCCTTGGGGGTTGAGGGGGCTCTAAGGACCTCGTTCCACCTCGGTCACCTTTCTAAATACTCGCATGCAGGGCCACAAATGGCGTGCTGGGTTGAGACTCCAGTGGGCACATTTTGGGGCAGGGGCACGATTTAGCCCATGACGCCCGCCTGGCCCACACCAGGGCTGCTGGGGTCTCTGGCTTCTCTCTGTCCACTCGGCCTGTTCTCCTCCGACGTCTGCAGAGTCTGTGAGGCCCTTTGCACAGTGGTCCCTGTGCAGTCCCTGGTCAGCCGCTGCTCAGTCTAGCTGGACTCTTCCTGGTCCCTGTTGTGACTCCTCGCCGGCCACCTGACCTCTGTGGTGTTCCGCCACCCCCCTCGCCCCTGCCCCAGGGCCTTTGTTCTTGCTGTTCCTTCGGCCCCAGACCCACGCAGCCTCCCTCTTCACCTCCTCCGAGCTTTGGCTCAAACGTCACCCTCCTGCCAGGCGTGTGACCGCGCGATTTGAAAACCCCTCCCCCTGGAGGGTCACCTCCCCTGCTGTCTCCCTCCCACGTGCGCTTCAGCACCCGTCGCCACTGCGGTGTCCTTTCTACCTAGCAGGTGCTGTGGAGGCTTGGGCGCTGCAGCCGCTGAACATTCCGGAAGGGCATCTTGAAGTCACACAGACTGGGCCGAAGCCCGCTGTCACTGGCTGTACGTGACTGTGGGCATCACGTCATCTCTGAGCGTATTTTCTCATCATTGTGAAGCAAGAATGATGCCGGCGGCTGCAGGACTTGGACTGGGGACAGCAGGACGACGGGAGAGTCCTCGGAGCCGCCCGCATCTGCTCGAACCTGCCTGCTGTTTCCACACTGGGAAACCCCACGCGGGGGAAACGGCTGCACTGATCCCGGGTGCACTGATCCCGGGTGCTGGCCCGGCGGCTGAGTCCTCTCACCCCACAAGGTGGGAGGAAAATAGGTGATGCTGAGGCTCACAGTGTCCTCAGAACAAAGGCAAAGCCTTTACTCAGACAATTGCAGCTGTTTCTGATCCCAAGAAATTGCTCCCCAGGGCTTAAAGTATATACATAATAAAAAACTGGAAACAATTGAAACGTCAGGCGAGGGCAGTGCCGGGAAATCAAGTTAAAGCCCTTGATGAATTAGCACAGGGCTCTTAACTTGTTAGGATTTAAACGTTTACATAAAAATGTAAAGAAAAGCATGTGACGGTGTGTGGGTGGACGGACGGGCAGCCCAGCGGACTGCAGGCAGAGATGGCATGTGTGCCTTCCCGTCGCCCTCGCCCTGTGTGGCTCGTTCCTCCACGTGGCCCTTCAGGAAGGGCCTCTGCGATTTTGAGGGGCTTCCTGGAGCGCCTAGGACACCGCGACTGGACCCGGGAGGTCGCTGCTCACACGCAGGGTCGCCCTCCACTTGCTCAGATCTTTCTTTCAAGTCTTGATCAGGTTCCAGCTTCCCGGTGAAGGTTCTGCGCTTCGGTTTAAAGGCGAGCCCTGGGCTTGGTCATCGCTGACGGGCAGGTCACTTGGTTCTGCGCTCCGAAGGGCTCCCCTTGCTCTTCTTCGCACCCAGGAGGGCTGCAGAGGGCAGGCTGCGCTCACCTGGCCGCCACCTTGCTGCTGGGCAGTCAGCCGGTGCTCGGCCTTGGCCTCTTTTACACCCACACAGGGGTGATCACTTGCCCTTTCCCCTCCCCTATGCACAAGCGGCTCCCTGAGGAGGGTGGGCTCTGGCTCCAGGGCCCTGGGGACACTCGGCTCCCCTGAGGCAGCCCTTGGCCCATGGGAGTCAGGGGAGAGCAAGATTCAGAGACTCGTCCCACAAGACTGCGGAGACTTCCCAGCAGGACGAGGCTCCAGTTACCCCCAGGGGTGATGGCCACTCGCCTCCTGCCATCCTGCTCCCTGGGGTACTCCCTGGGACCACCCTCCCAAAGCTGCCTGCAACCCTTGCCTCAGGGGCCATTTCTGAGAGAGACAGAAGCAGACAGCCGCTGCTGCCTCCTTGTGAATCCTCCCAGGCAGGAGCACGGCCATCAGGCCCAATACCATCTTCTGCATGCCCGGCATGGGGCCTGAGTCACACTGAAGGCTGTAACAGTTGTGCAATCAACAAACACGCAGATGAGTAGATGGGAGGAAGGTGATGGACAGACGGACAGATGGATGAGTGAAAAGAAGGGTAGGGAAAGGTAGGCAGGACGGCTGGAGGGTCGACGGGAGGGCAGGGTGGTGGGCAGCTGGGTGTTTGGGCGTTGGCTGAGTGAGAGGCTGGAAGAGTGGAAGAAGGAGGGACGGACGGAGGGTGGGTGGGCGAGGAAGGCAGCGCGGATGACGGGCACGGAGCAGGGGCCCAGGTCTCCTCACACTGTCAACCGGGAGGCTGCGCTGCTTGGTGTCTCCCACGCGCAGTCTCCGTGTCCCGCGCTCCCGCAGGTTCCCCCTCCCGCCATGTCCCCAGCCACAGAGGTGCCTCGGGCCTCTGTCCTCCTGGGGACCTCGCTTGGAGTGGAGCGAGGCATAGACCTCAAAGCCAGGCTGGGCCATGTCCAGGGCCCTCGGGGAGGCTCGGCGGCGGCTGGGGCCACCTGTCCTCAGGCTACTTGGAGCCCGGAGCCGACAGAACACGTCCAGCCTCTGGGTGGGGGAGCGTGCGTCCACTCGGCCTCTGCGTCCACCCCCGCCGGCCAGCTCACACCCACCTCCGCGCCCTGTGCAGCTGCGCTGCCCCCGCAGCCCCGGCGCGCTGTCCTGGGTTCATGCAGTCTGGCTGCCGGGCTGCTCCCTGCCGGCCCAGCTTCTGGAGGTGCGGGCGCTGGCGTGCAGCCCTGGGTGTGTGAAACTGGGCAGTGAGGGGGACATGGGAAGGACGAGGACGAAGACACGGCCGGGACAGGGTGAGCTGGCCCACGCTGGCGGCCTTGCAAGCGGCCACACAGAATCCCAGCGGTGCCAGCTGGTGTTCTGAGGCTCACAGGGGCTGGCTCTGTGGGGTCGCTCGTCTCGGCTCGGCTGGGCTAACCAGTGGCTTTGTGGGGTAACTTCCATTACTGCCTCGTTTTGCATGATGGCTGGGAGGCACAGAGAGTTAAGAAACTTGCCCTGAGTCACACAGCTAGTTACTAACGGGCTGCTTCCAACTTTGTCTATTCTTTCTGTGACTTCGGGGTTGCTCTGCTGGATGTGTAGCCGGGACACCCGTCACTGGATGGGACTGATCTATCTGTGGGATCATTGTTTCCACCAAATGGCTCACTTGCTTTCTTTTGGAAGAGACAGGCAGGCTGTCTGTCAGGCCTCAGGAAGCGTTTGGGAGACTGGGAGTCTGAGGCTGCCCACCAGCGCCCAGGGGACCAAGCGATCCCTGTATCAGTCCTGGTCCTCTCGGAACTTGGGTCTCTTCACACTGACGTGGGCGGGGTCCTCTGGCTCTGGGACGCTGGAGCCCGGGCTCACGGCCTGAGCTGCCGGTGTGCTCTGAGTCGGGGTCTGCACCAGCTCAGCGCTCTAATGCTCCATTTTCTGCGATGAGTGAAAGGGGACGGGACTAGACCTGCCCCACACACAGGCCGGCAGAGGGACGCCCGAGGAAGGCCCTGCTCCCCAGGAGCCCTCATTCCCGGGCTCCACACACGGACGCGGGCTTATTGCTCCACAGCAGCGCTGGGCTGATTTCCTGGAGGGGGTTCTGCTAGGGCCTCCGGACCACCCGACCTCTTCGTCCAGCAGGCAGGAGGAGAAGGTGGGTGATGTGGGTGCCCGTCAGGCCTGGAGGGTTAGCTTCACGCTGGGCACAGCTGCCTCGCCCCTGCTGCAGACAGGCTGAGAAGCCGGTGGGCCGTGCGCCCTGGAGGACCGGGAGGACGTGTGCAGGGACAGATCCCTGGTCCTGCCAGGGAGCTCCGGGAACCACAGTCCCGGGGAGCGAGGCTTTGATGTCCGTCATCCTGTGGCCTGAGGAGGGAGTCCCTGCGAGTGCCGGACAGTCTACGTGTGCACGCGCGTGTGCGCGGCGGTGTGCGTGTGTCCTCCTGGAGGCCAGCCGGCAGGCGCTGCCCACACAGGGCCCCCCGGGAGGCAGGAGAGGCAGGGAGGGAGGCTGGGTAGGGCCAGCTCAGGGCCGACCGCCTCTTGGGATTAAGAGCAGCTGATTTCAGAAGACTTTCCCGAAGTTCACATAACCACTTCTCAGGCACCTACCCAGGAGGAGGACAGGGACGACCCACCCTCTGCCCCTCCTTGGCCAATCATTCATCCTGGCTGTGCATGGACGAGCACAGGGCAAGGATGACCGCATCCACTGCTCCCAGAAAATCCCAAGTGGGCAGCGGGCTATGTGTAGCGTGGACCCCACAAGATGCTTGCAGAATTCAGTCAGAACCAGAGCTGGCTGCCCCAGGGGACCTGGAGCAAGGAGCCCAAGACCCCAGGACAAGCAAGGCCAGGAGGGTCTGAGCAGCCAGGGAAGGTGTCCGACGCAGATGTCCCCCTTTCCAGCTCACAGGAGCCAGAGCTGAAGACCACTTGGCCTGGGGACCTGGCAAGCGCCACTCCACAGCCCTCCCAGAGCCCAGCGCGATCCTGCCCTGGCCTGCGCCTGACCCCTGAGGATCAGCTGGAGACGGCTTGTGCACCCGCTGTCATCCTTCACCAACCTGAGCCCTGGGGCCAGCGCAAATCCCTGTGGCGTCCTCCGCGCCGGTCCTGAAGGGCCTCGCCGGGCTCCTCCTAATCCCAGGGTTGCCGAAGCTTTTAGGTTTCACAGAGTCATTTGTCAGCTGCCTGATGCGTGGCCAGCTCTGCTCAGACTTGCCCGTGCGCGTCCCCGGTGTCTCTGAGAACCCAAGGGCTGGACTGGCCAGGGTAGGGGGCAGCTCTGCAGACCCCAGATACGGAGCCCTTGGAGTCCAGGTCTCAGAACATCCTGGGAGGAATCCCTGGGGACATCAATGACAGCCATTATCATCCTTCTGGGCTGGGAGAGGTGTCCTCCAAACCTGGGGACGTGGGGATGGCTCCACCTGGGAGGTTGTCCAGCTGTGGAGTCCAGGAGGGGCTGAGACTGAGAGTCTAAAGGACCCAGGCTGGAGGCCCTGGTCCCCTCAACCAAGCTTCTTACATCGTATCCTGCAGTAGAGACCTAAATCCTGGCCAAGGCTGGCCAGGCAGCGGTAGGCAGACGGGCCCCTGCTCCCCTGCCCCACCTCCCTCTGCCCTGGCCACACAGCTCCATTCTGCCCAGCTATGGGCCCCCCCGAGCACCCGAGGAGTCAGCTGGAGTCATTGGTGGTGTGTCTCATTCGCAGGGAGCACCCAGCTGCACCCCCTCTTCCCACACGGTCAAGAGGGGGCGAGGTTGAACTTGGGCCCCCCACCAGGGAAGGAGTGCTGCTGTCTGGACCCCAAAACTCCCCCCACTATCTCCCAGGCTCCTCTCCTCTGCCCACTAGATGGACATGGGGACCTGGGGAAAATGGTCCAAAGGACTGCAGGGAGCCGTCACCTGCCTGCTGGACCAGGATGGGAGAGACGCGTGGGGTCCCGGGTAGTGTGGGCAGCCCGCAGCCGCCCCGCCCTGCTGGGCTGCTGTTCTTCGTTCTCTCTGCACCAGGTCCAACCAGCCTGCTCCCACAGGCCGAGCTGGGCCGCCTGGCCTGTCCTCCTCTGGCTGCCTCTTGGCTTCAGCCAGGGGCGGGGCCTGCAGGGAGCTAAGGGCTGTCCCTTCTGGCGTGGCTGCACCTCCAGCTTCTGCCTTCCACAGCAGGGCTCCCGGGACCCCTCACCCTCTGACAGGGGTGGCCCCGGCTTCCTGCTGCGGCCGTCTCTGCTGCGGCTCCTGCTAACACCTCACAGGTTGCTCTTCCACCCATGGTGTCTCCAACCACCACGGAACGTGCTCCCTCTTTTCCGGGGACCCTGCCCATTGCCCTGGCCCACCGCCACTCATGGTGGAGGCTGTGGAGGGCTGCTCTGCCTCCCTTGGTGGTGCGGGAACCCACAGGGGGATGGCGGAGAACCGTGGTGCTCCCACGAGGGCTGGGGCCGGCGCTGGGCGTGGAGGTGTGGCCTGGGGCCCGGCGCTGGCCACTGCTGCCTGCCGCCCAGGGAGCGTCTGCTGCCACTACCCCAGAAGTCACCCTCCTCCCTTCTACATGGGAGGGCTGGGCCTCTCTCCCGTCCTGGCCTACGCCCAGCCAGGTCCCCTGGTCTGCCTCTGCTCCTGGTCTGCCTCTGCTCCTGGTCCTTCCGGCACCCATCACACTGGACGGCTGATCGTCCCCACCTGCAGTTGGTTTCAGCCCTGGGAGGTGCCAGCAAGAGGCGAGATGTGGGGGGCTGGTGGGCTCCTTGGTCCAGTTGCAGATGCCCAGCAGGGGAGGGCCAGGACCTCTCCTTCCACCCAGTGCCCCCTGGGCCTGGGCTCCTGGAACCCTCCCCAGCCAGCCTCAGCCCGTGGCCACTGCTCCCTGCTCTTTCTGTCATGCGGAGAGGATGCCAGGTCACCCCTGGTTGAGGTCCTTTGTAAATCGTCCTTGTGTGAAGCCCTCAGGTCACTGTTTAAGAGGAACTCCTAAAACACTCCCTTCCCAGCCTCTCTTGCAGTGGTGGGCAGCATGTGACCCTTCCGGCCAGTGAAGAGGAAGAAGCGCCATGTGACGGGTCTAGACTGGCTCCTAGGGGGAAGGAGAGAGCTGACCGGCCACCACCAAGAGCAGCGCGCGGGGACCGCGGGATCCGGGGACAGGAGAAGCCCAGTGGGCAGAGCCAGGGAAACCCGAGCAGAGCGTGGCCTTCAGCTAACCCAGAGCGTCCATGCTAACTCATGCCAACACACGCTCGGTCCTGCGGGAAGAGGCTAGCGGTCGGGAATGAGTGTGGCCATACGGGAAGCAAAGTCCTTGCTGTCTTTTAAAGGGATGTGCATGGACGTTTGTCTCTCCTCCTTCTACCCTGCTGTTGCAAACTTGGATGTGATGGCCGGAGCTCAGGCATCCATTGTAGGTCCACATAAGGAGGAAGGCCTTGCCGGGGAAGGTGAAGGGAGCCTGCTCCCCTCAGCTTCACGGAAGCACCAACCTGCCTCTGGGCTCTCTCATACACCAAAGAATAAACCACTGTGGGCAGAAGCCACCATTTGCTGATGTTGTCTTCTGTTTTCATCTCCTTTGCAAGGGGACCTAATCCCAGTGAAGCCTTCTATCTCTTTATGAATTCAGCCTCAACCAAAGTCTTTTGGGGATTCCTTCCTACAGCGTGACCTTGGACACGAGTGGCACTTCTCTCCCTGCGTCCTCCAGACATCCTGGTGTTGAGCGTTGGGGTGCGGACCCTCGACTTGATCCACGGCTGACCTGGTGATGAATGAGAGCAGGATGCTCCTCCGAAGCCAGCCAGACCTCCGGGCGGCATCTCGGTTCTCTGCCACTTCTCTGGAGTTAGATTTACGTCCAGTTCACCAAGATAAGGCGGAGAGCGGCGCGGGGGTCTGTGGCGCTGGCCGGCCTGTGGGGCTGGCGCGATTCCGCAGCACGGTGCAAGGGGCGCGCCCCGTCCTGGCAGCCGAGCAGAAGGCGCACGGGGAGGAACGCATTAGCGTGAATCATTGCATCTGAGAAGGGGGAGTAGCGTCAAGGGTGAGGAGAGAGGGGAGTATTCATGGCTCAGGTGCTGGTGGTTCCACCTCGGTTTGACTCCTGTGGGAGGTGAGCGCCGCCTCTTCCTGGGGAATCGCTGGTGCTGCGAGGCTCAGGCTGGGGCTAGCTGCTTGATGAGCACCGTGCCCTTGCTGGGGGAAGGTTTTCCCTGGTGTGATTGGGGAGGTGGCAGGTGGCACAGGTCCCAGTCCTGAGGACACTTGGTGGTGGGCAAGTGGCATCCTGCTTTCTGGCCAGGCCAGGCCATTGCGCCCATTGCACGGATGACGAGACTGAGGCCTGGAGCAGTGCAGTGAGCGAGGCACCACCCAGAGCCTCCAACTCCCGAGCCGACGTCACCGGGGAGTGACAACAGGTGTCCTTGATAGCCAGCAGTCTGGCCCCTGGACAGGAAGTCATGGGGTCTCCTGGAGGGTCCATCCTGTGCAGACAGCTGGCTCACTACCCCTGGTGCCGCTGCCTGCTTGGCACAGCCGTCTCCAGCCCCTGCTTCTCTGACAGCCCCACTCCAGTCCAAAATCCCCGCGGGGCCATGCAGCACGTGCTGGCTTGTCCTGGTGAAAGCAGGTCCCCTCCTTTGTGGGCAGAGGTGACAGTAGGACCTGGTGGGAGTCTTCTGTGGCTGAGTGGGGGTGGGGATGCATTTCCTGGGCCTCACTGGGGCCTGCGTGCAGCAGGTGCCCCAGAAACACTAACAGAACAAATGAGCAAGTATCCCACCAACCTCCACCCACGAGAGGCTTTTGGAGTGTTGGGGCCTCGTCCTGAAGGCCCCGGGGCTCAGGGCTGGGCCTCGGCTCCTTCTGCTTCCTCCCACAGCACCGAGGACCTCGGCCTGCAGGCTCAAACCTCCTGGCAGGCGCTGAGGGACAGACTCCTCACCCGCCAGGTCCCTGTGTGTTTAGACACGGGGCTGGGGATTTTGTCACACATTCAGGTGGGGGCACGCCCCACTCTGAAGGCCAGCACCAAAGGACAGCTGGAAAGAGGCCTCGGCAGTGTTGGTGTGGAACTCAGTCCACCTAGAAGAGGGGCCACAATCTGCAGCCTTGGGCCAAAGTGGCTCTTTCCCACAGCCCGAGAGTTAAGAAGGTGTCCCGTGTTTTAAACGGCTGAACATCCAAACCAAGAATTCTGCTTTGTGACATGAAAATCATGAAATGAAAATGTCGGCACCAACACACAGAAGATTCATGGGACATGGCCACGCCCATCTGCTCAGGGGCTGTCCAGGGTGGCTGTGGGGCCCAGACAGCGAGGGGCCAACTCCCTCGGGCTGGCCTGCAAAGCCTCCAATCGTCACTGTCTTTGCAGCAAGCGCTGGCCCACCTGCCCCCAGGGACCAGGCTGGTGCTGCTGCTCGTGCGCACTGGTGCCTCTGGGTGGCTGGGACTTGTCTCCACTCGCCGTGTCCCAGAGGGGTCCCTGTTCTCCCGGTTCTGGCATCTGGTGGACCTGTGGCCACTGCACGGGCAGGGCTCTCCTGCAGGTCCCTGCGCGGCCCTCTCAAGCACTGTTGCAGGACACGCTGGTTATTTTAATTTCCCCAAACTTTGTAGCAAAACAAAGTTTTGCCCTGGAAAGGCCCCTCTTGCATTGAAGGGGTGTCGAAGGCCATTTCTGCTCAGGAGCCTCAGTCTTGCTGCCGAAAATAACCTTCCAGGATGCTGGCGAGGGATTGTCCACTTCCTGTGGCCGCTCACATTCTCCCAGAATAACGCCGACCCTCTTCACACCTGCACGGCCAGCGTCCCTCGCTAACAGTGAGGAGATTGATGGTCCTTCCAGAGCCGACCTTTCCGGCCTCATGTGTGAAGTTGGGGCACTCAGGAAATCACTGCTGATCCAAACCTCAATACCCCACCATCCCGACGTTCCGTCCCCTCGCAGCTCTAAAACGTCCACATCTGAACAGATGGATGATTTTCAAAGCTTTGATAAGAAACTAAGCAGATTATTTCCCCCGATGACTTGCAACAGGGTTTGTGCAGACGGGCTGAGCAAGGTGTGGTTCGCCAGGGTGAAAGAGGTCCAGTTAACTCGGGAGCTGGTCAAAAGCTGAAGGAAAGAGGGGAGAGGGAGGGGGAGATGATCCCAAGGGGAGGGGCAGGTCTTGCTGACCTGAACGCCCCACGACAGAGCACCCCACATGCAGCCTTGCTCCCCAAGTCTGTTTAAAGTTGGTCGGACTATGCTTTCCTGACCTCCCCTACTCCATCCTGGTGGGACCTGGAGCTTGTAATGGCTCACCTTAAATGCTACCTAAATTAGAGGTCCTTTTGAAAAAACCTCAGTTTGTGTATGTGTGATACATGCCCAGGGCCAAATTCAGATGTTTAAAGGGGTTTACAGAGGAAAGGCATCCTGCCTCCAACTTCTGTCCCAAGAGGTCATCAGGGCTGTCCCCTACCAGCTCCAGCTCTCTGCTCGCGGGCACCCATCCATCCACATTTCCCAGCTCCCCTGTGGCTGAGATTATGTGGTGGGGACTGGCCAATGCGTAGCAGGCAGGAGTGACTGCTGGGGAGTCACTTGTCACTCCAGAGCTCCTTTACCTTTTCCTCCCGCAGCCAGGAAGCTAGAAGGGAACCCTTGGCAAGATGTGTGAGCAGAGATGCCTGTTACCCTGCGAGCCTCCTGAAAGGGGGAAACCAACCCTGCGCCTGGCCACCTGGACTCCAGGGCTATCCGTTCCTGCAGCACAGCCTCACTTTTCCTGACTGGGCACCGGCTCTTGGCTGCTCTTGAGGAGTGCCACCCCCACCCCGTGCTGTTTTCTTCCAGATATAATCAAACACACACAAGGAAACCCACACTGACGCTCAGTGCATGTCGTCTGGTTTTGCTTGCCCGCACTTGATGTATCTGGGAGAAACTTCCAGATCTGTACCTAAACACCTGCTCACGCTCTCCTTGTTAACAGCTGTGTCCCACTCCCTCAGCAGCACCCACGGCGGGACCTTCCACTCCGTCTTTTGCTACTAAAAACAGTTCTGCAATGAGTGACCTTGTAATTTCAGATTCATGTAATTATATCTCCAGAGCAAATCAAGAGCTTCATTTTTTCATTTGTAAAGCTGGAGCCATCATAGGACCCACAGGCCAGGCCCCGTGTGGGCTCAGGTCTCTGTATGGGAAAATGCTCTGGGGTGCAGCCAGTGATCACGAGCAGGTACACCCCGAGTGGACAGCATGCAGGAGGGAGGGGTGTTATTTATTGCATAAAGGAGTGACGGAAGTCGGCAGGACAAAGCCCCACATGGCATCCCGCTGGGGAAGGAAGGGGCTGAGGAGGTCGTGTGGTGTTCATTGCTGAGCTCGTCACATGGAGCAGGTTTTCTCTCCCTGTTCACCCCGACCACCCCCTCATCTGACGGTCTTCGTTTCTTGATCACCTACTATGTGTCATTCATTGTTAGGAAGAGGAAATGCCGGGGTGAATCAACACAAAAGCATGTCGTATTATCCTCCCTGTTTTACCCAAAGGTCAACAGTAAGAATAATGCTGTTCTGAATGTCACAAAGAGTTTCCTCCATGTTGCTGCTTTTTGTAAAACAGAACAAAGTAGTCAGGTGAGTCTTAAGTCTGGGAGCTAGCGACATTGAGACTCTGGAGAGCCTTCCTTCGTTTTCCAGGGCAGCTGCCTCATCGCACCTGACGCTCACATGAAGCTGTAGAAGGGTCAGGTTTCCTTTGCAGAGAGAGTTCTAGTTCCCAATTCTGCTCCTAGGTTCTCCTGCAGTGGCAGAGGCCAGACACTGGTACTTCTAGAATTCACAGATTAAAACTGTCAAATTATATCCAATTGCTCCACAGATGAATCTACTGCATTTTATATCTATGTTTTACAAAATGGCATTACAGTCATTTGTTCATATTAAGCAAATGTTGAGTGATTTTATCTCAGGTCTGCTGAAGAGAGATGTTTGAGCTAGGTAGGAGTGGTAGGTAGATTGGACTATTTGGAATTGTCACCATCGTCACCATCACCATCATCACCATCATCACTACCATCACCACCACCATCACCATCACCACCACCAACCGTCATCATCACCATCACCACCACCATCACCATCACCACCACCAACCATCATCATCACCATCACCATCATCATCACCATCATCACCACCATCACCATAACCTAAATCACCACCATCACCATCACCGCCACCATCACAATCATCACTACCACAATCACTGTCACCATC
The DNA here is from genome assembly GCA_028644305.1 of Xerus rutilus. Lineage (NCBI taxonomy): Eukaryota > Metazoa > Chordata > Mammalia > Rodentia > Sciuridae > Xerus > Xerus rutilus. The sequence goes on from CM053414.1 coordinate 2,378,608, forward strand.
ACCATCATCACAATCATCATAATCACCACCATCCCCATCACCACTACCACCACCACCATCACCACCACCACCATCACCATCACCACCACCGTCACCGTCACCATCACCACCATCACCACCGTCACCATCACCATCACCACCGTCACCACCACAATCACATCACCATCACCATCACCAGCGTCACCATCAGCGCCATCCTCAGCACTACAAATGCACTACGAACACTAACACACATTGACTCTCACAAAGTGATGATTATGTCCGGTTTTCTCACGAGGAAACTGATGTCATCATGTTAAGCTACTCAATGGCAGCAAGGCTTGCCAACTCTGGGACCAGACATGGCAGGTGACCTTGTGATTTTTGTGCCTCAGTCCTAAGCAGCATAATTAGAAGACATTATGAGAAGGAAGAAAGTCCCTCCACAGCAGCTTGGCCACACTCCCTCTGGCGAGGCTCCTCCCGTGGCTAGTGCCGTTGGTCTAGCTCGGCGGCCACTGCGGCCTCGCCATTGTGGCTGCTTCCCTCCCCTTGGAAACAGGTGTGAAGGTTCCAGAAAAGGAGCTGGTCTGGTCAGACTGCAGCCCTCTGTCTGCGGTGTCTCCCCAGTGTCTCAGGCCGTGGCCTCCCTGTCACTGATCCTCTGTGGACATTTCCTGTGCTTCTTTCCTCTGACCCAGAGGGGAAAGCAGAGGCAAGTCTGCAGAGGCCCTGCTCTGCTCAGTGGCCTTTGCTGAAGCAGCAGCAGTCCTGGACACAGGCCCGCGATGGCCCTGGCGCCTGCGGAAGCAGGCCGCGTGTGGAGAAGAGGCCTGGCCGGGCCTGGCCGAAGGCCGCGCTTCCTTCTCCAGAGCGTATCATCTGCTGCCTTCAGCTGCCCGGCCACGTGGGCCAGGCTACGTTTTCTTATTTTAAGGAAATACGTGTCTTTAATATGGTTATAGGCCAAAACCTGGTAAGACCAGGATTTAAATACAGTTGGTTTGTTTGCAAATTGGTGTGGATGTTTTATATGTATAAATTTAATCCCTCTGCCCACCCCCTCTGCCCCTCCCTGACGGAGGTTCCCACCTGGTGGAAAGGTGTAGAAACTGTTCGGGGACCCTGCGCTCTGAGCCCCTGCCCTGGGGTGGCCATGCAGAGCTTGGGGCCCTCGGCCCACAGGGCCAGACAGGAGAACCACAGGCCACCACGGTGCTCGGGCAGCTGCAGCGGGCAGGAGGCTCCCCGGGGTCAAGACAGCAGAGAGCATTTCAGGTGCTCAGGTGGCCTGGGCGCGACTTGGGAGGGGCAAGTGCCTGGCTGGAGAGGTCACTCTGCATCCCTGGTGGGCTTACCCACAGGTGTCCACGCCTACCCGGTCTTCCCACCCCAGGGAGGGCGGCAGAACCGCCTTCTCAGGGACGCCCACTGCTGGAGCTTCAGGCAGACGGCTTCCCACCAAGTGGACTTGGAAGGGACATGGGGCTGAGCCGCCTCCCACAGCTCGGGCTGTTGTGGGACGCTCCCCGTCCCTTCAACCCCTGCCCTCCCTCTTTGCCCATTCTATGCTGATGGAAGCGCACCTGACCCAGGGTGGTGAGGTGTAACCTCGGCCGTGACTGCTCCGAGGACCCTACATAAGCTGTTGTACTTTTTGGAATAAAGGGGCTCTGCCTCTCGCTCCAGCAGAACAGTCTTCCCAGCCCCTGGAGTCTGGGTGAATTGGCTCCGCTACCGACCTCCTCATATCTCGTCCCGTGGGACCCCACATCGTCCTCCCTGAGGACCCCATTTCATCCCCCGGGACCCCAACTTGTTGGCAGACCCACGCAAAGCACGACATAAGACAACAATCTGTGACCACGTTCCCAGCTCCAGTGGTGCCGAGGGCTGCTGCGGGGGCAGCTACCCAGCCTGCACCCTGACCCCTGCACAGCAGCTGTGGAGGTGCAGGGAGAACTCAGCAGCTCCCATGTCTGCCCCTCGAGCTCTGGCCCTCCAGCTGGGGTGTCTCCAGAGTCCAGCCTGGTGCCTCCTCACCCAGCCTTCCTAGTAATTCACAAACCCAGACTGTCCACATCAAACCCCTTTCCGTCTAAAACAGCTAGCCCGACTGTCTCTAAACGGCGTTGAGGGGCAGCTCATGGCCACTCAGTCGTGCACTTGAAGCGACAGGCTGCAGTGTGCTCGGAGCTGTGCAGCCTCCACGTGGTCCGTCCAGAGCAGCCTGTTCTGGAAATTCCACGTAGATTGACTGGTACAGCCTGGGGATCGGCCTGCTTCTCACACTCTGCGTCATGTTTGGGGTTCCTCTCACCTGTCGCCTCTGTCAGTGCTTCCTTCCTTCTTCAGGGCTGAGCAATACTCCACCGCCCAGGTGACCACATTTTATTTATCAGTGACCAGGTGATGGATGTTTGGACATGTCCATCTTTGGGCTGCGACGAGAGGGGCTGCTGTGAGCACCTGGGCCCATGTGTTCCTGTGGCCACGTACCTTCTGTCCTCTTGGGTGTGCAGTGGGGGTGGGTCTGAGGCTGGTCGCAAGGGGAGTCTAGCCTGCTAGGTTGGGGCACCTCCCGCATGGTGTCCCAGCAGTTGGGTCATTTCCACTCCCACCAGCAATCTGAGGGCTCCCGCTCTCCACCTCCTCCCCCAGCACTTGCAATTATCTGACTTTTGAGAGCAACTTCTTCGGCCTGTCCTGATTCCCAAGTGACTCCTTGACAGAGCCTCCTCCTCTGCAGAGAGATGGCCCCAGTGTCCTCTGCAAGGAGATGGCAGTCAGCAAACACCTTCGGGAACAGCCAGAGTGTCTCTGAGCTGGTGGGAGGCTTTCCAGCCCCATTAAGTGGATGGAGAAACTGAGGCTCGGGAAGGCTCCCCAGGCCTCCGAGCTAACCCAGCCTTCCTGACCGTGCAGTCCTGCGGCCTGCGGGGAGTCTGATGCAGGCCCTGCAGCAAGCAAGACCAGCAGCTGCTCTGCAACTGTCCGGAGGAAGTGGGAGCAAGCTCAGGCTGCGCCCAACCCACCGGCTTCGTCGAACATCTTGAACAAGTCCTTTACGGCTGGCTGGAGAGGTGACTTCCCCAGCGGGGGGAGGTCGTGCCACCGAGGCCCAGGAGCAGCATCTATTGTTTTGCATCTCAGGGCCCCAGCTCCTCACAGGAAATCACGGCAAGGTGGAGGCTGAGCTTGCCAAGCCTTTGAAAGCAGCTTCTCCTGCCTGAGCGTTCCTCACGGGAGCCACGTCCCCCTGGACTTCCTGGGGAACTTTCTGCAGCACAAAAGAAGCCCAATTTGGGGCCACGCGTGGGCCTGAGCTGATACGCCACAGTGGAGGTGACGGCTGGACTGGTGCCCGAGCTCTGGAAACCAGCGAGACTGGAAATGGCTCCCAGGGCCGGGAAGAGGCTTGGTGGGGGACAGGCTGCGGGTACAGGGCAAGTCGCCTAAGGACCCCGTTTTAGAACAAAGGACGGCCCAGGGGAAAGTGTGGCGAGTGGCAGTTCTCAACCAGGGTGACATTGGGCAGTGTCTGGGACAGCTCCGTCTTCAACGTGAGTGTGCTCCCATGTGTGGGGACAGGAGGGGCCATGACACGCGCTGCGTGGGACAGCCCTGCACAACACGCATGTCCTGGCCCAGGGTCAGCGGCACTTGGCTGGAGAAACCTCGCGACCTAATACCAACAACACCCTTCCCTCTTGTACCATGAAAGTTCTGCACATTCGAATTATGTGCCAAGCAGGCAGCTGTCCCCTGGGTGAGGAGAGGCGTGGGCGAGGAGGGTGGGGCCTTTCTGGGGTTTCCAGTCTTTCCAGGCAAACGGCACGTGGGACTCTGCTGTCCCTTAAAAAGCAAAGCACAGTTAAACAACCAGAAGGCAGGCGGTGAGAGGCCCGCGGAGCGGCCTCCCCGCCCAGGCTCCTGGTGGCCCGCCCGAGGCGTGTGGCGAGGCCCGCTCTGCGCCCTGGGCTCACCTCTCTAAACCCACTTCTTTTTGTTTTGCTTGTTTCCTCTCACAGTTGGGCAGAGCCGACGTCTACCATCTTCCGCCAGGCAGAAGACGGGACCGGCCACAACTCAGAGAGGCACGGGAGTGGGCCAGGGGCCACATGGGTGAGCCAGGTCTGAGGGCAGCTGCTGGCCTTGGGCATCCTTTGTGAGGGTGTGAACTCAGGAGGGTAAACTTTGGCTGCTGCGTGGTTGGGTGGCCATGTGTGGCCTCTTGTTTTCATCAAGGGTATCATGATATCCAAGAGAGCCTTTAATATTTCCAATATTGTTCAACTCGTGGGCATCCACCAGCCCAGTCCCCACCTCAGCTGCTGCGGCTCTGAATGCCAGCAGCTCCCAGCGGCCTCCTCTGCAGAAGTGCCCTTGAGATGCGCCCACCCGGTCCTACCGCAACACTGAGTCCCCTGAGCTGCTAGGACGGAGCGGGCAGCCTGGGCTGGGAAACACGGGCATTCGCCGCTCACAGTGGACTGGACGCTCAGCCGTGCTCGCTCTAGCTTGAAGACAAACCAGCAGCTTGGAAATGGCTTAAAGGCCCAGGGAAAGCAGAGAAGGCCAGGAAGAACCAACTGCGAGTGGAGGCGAACACTTGTCCCGCAGGCCCCAGGTAGAGGGGCATGGCAAGCGACTTCCCTTACCTTATTCATGAGTGTCTGTATTCTCTGATTTTCTTTCACTTCTTTTATTTGTATGGTATTTTTAAAAAAGAGATATATACACTCAAAGGAAGTCGTATCAGAAAAGCCACTGGAGACGACTCCCTCAGAGGCAGACAACGCTGGGCTCCAGTTTTCAGAGCAGCAGCGAGCCACTGGCGGGTTTCAGGACTGCAGCCTGCGACAGTTCTTTCTAGCCTACTCTTGGTGACGTGCTATGCAGGAGGCCTCCACCCATCCGCGAGTCAGAACTGTGGCCAAAAGTGTAGGTGCTCTGAGGGAGGGCCAGGCGAGGGGGGGCAGGCTGGTTTGGATCCCAACAGGAACCAAAGTAACAGCACCGGCAGCCAGATCTGGGGAGCCTCTGCTGCCTGCCCATCGTGGATGCTCCTGGGAGTTAGCCACCATAACCAGCAGCTGCCCTCCAGGAGGGTGTTCTGGTTCTCCATTCTTACAGGGTGACTAGGACTCAGAGTGTCAGGAGCCCAGCTGAGAGTGGCTGTGCCACTCAGGCCTGCCCTGCTCCAGAGCCTGCGATGCTGGGATGCCCAGGGGACGTGCTGGTGGAGGGATCCCCGGCCACCACAGACCACTCAGGCCTCTGGGCCCACAGCTGGGACCAAGGCACATGGTTAGCGACTCCTGTGCTCCAGGGACCAAGCCCCAAGGATTCTTGGAAATGTGTACAACTCGCTGTCTTCCTTCCAAGCTATAAAAGTCCTGCTAATGGAAAAGGTGGATCCGAAGAACGGCCAAGCTCCTGCAAGCTCAAGGAAACCGACGGTGCGGCTCTCCTGCCTTCCTGACAGAGGGTCCTGGAGTTTGTAACTTGTCACCTGGGTGTCAAACAGCTCACGTCAAACTCCAGGGGCCTTGGCCAAATGAGCAGTCTGGGAACAAAGTCAGGAAAGACAGGAGAAGTGGAAAAGTAAAAGGCATTGGTGCCAGAGTGCAGGTCGCCCTGGATCAGCCGGCCAGTCACCGTGCTTGACTGAGAGCCCGCCCAGTGCCAAGGGCTCTGCTGAGCACTTAACAGGCGTGATTTCCCCTCCATCTTCACACAAACCAAATTAGGAAGGAAATCGCCTCCCAGCATGCCCTGACGTTGAGGGCAGGGGAACCGAGCCAGTCCTTCAGGGCCAGCAGCTGGTCCATCAGTCAGGATCGTCCACGTTCTGCTGTGACAAGCAGCCCCGAGACCTCAGGGGCTCGAGGAAACATAGGTCTAATGTGGCTCACACCCGACGCCCACTGTGGGCTGAGGGCATTGAGGTCACCCAGACGCTGACAGAGCAAGTGCCCTCTGAAGCTCTGCTGGTCACTGTGACAGGTGGGACAGGGAACTCTGGAGGGTCTCAAGCCAGAAATTAAGTCTGGCTTAGGAGGGCCTGACTCAAGACTCTCCCAGAATGGGCTGCGTGGCCCAGGAGGGCAGCCCTACTGCGTGCTCAGAGGCTCACAGGGGAGCCGGGACGTGGTGGGGGGACAAGGAGACCTGTCAAGTGACCCCAGGCAGGTCGCTGTCAGCAAAGGGGTGGAATGCTGACCTGCACAAGCGTTTCTGTGACACAGGTCACTGTGCCTCTGAGAAGGCAGGATCCCAGAAGTCACCCCCACGTGCCTCTGTGTGGAGCCCCGGTGCCTTCTGTCCCAAGGCACTGAATCGACCCTCACCTCCCCGAGAAAGGAGGACAGGGCCAAGCCTGCCCCGCTGGCCGTCGGGTCACACAATGGACAGGCCTCGCAGAGACCTCCTCCCCAGACACAGACGAAGCCCCTGGTCAGCTACACAGCTGGGCTGCTGTCCCGGGGCGGCTTCGCTGGAGCAGCCCGCTCGGAGGGTGAACTCTCAGCAGGCGGGCAGGCCAGGCCAGGCCAGCCGGACAGCCATATTCCGTGGGGTCCCAGGGGCCCAGGTTCCCCCAGGCCCCTCTTGCTCTGACATCTACTAGAGCGCTGCTCTTGTCCACAGCGGGGGAGCTGACGGGCCAGCACCCGGCCAGTGCTCCTGGGCAGGCAGAAGAGGAGCGAGGACAAGGCGCGGCCCGGGGAAGTGGCACATCCCCTGGTGAGAACGTGGCCATGTGACCCCGCACAGCAGAGCGGGAGGAGGGAACCCAGTCTCCCTTGGCAGAGACCACGCTGTGTCCTGCAGACCCCAAGGGAGGGAGGCTGGCGGAGCCCCACCCTGCCCTGCTCCGCAGGTTCTCCCTTGGCCGGGCTTCCACTCCGAGCCTCCTGCAGGGCGAGGCACCCCTGCGCCTCCCTCTGAGACTCTGAGAACCCCCTTTTGGCCCAATCCAAATCCCACCAACCCGCAGCCGCTGGGCCCTGGTCACGCCAGGTCCCTCCACACATGACCGCAGTGTTCTCACAGATAAGTAGCTATTTGCATGATTGATTACATGGGCAGCAGAGAGGAATGGCAGCCAGTAGCCCTGGGGCCCGAATTCCACCCTGGTTGATGAATAAACCCCTTTTCAAGTCCAGCCTCGGGGAGCCCATGTCTCGGAATGTGCGCTTACCCGAAGCCAGGGACTATCTCCCCACAGCTCCGGCCACCTCCAGCCTCCGCTGCCAGATTAAACACACGCGTCCAGTCGGTGGGTGTGACCCAGACGCGGGCCGAGGAGGCACCAGGCCTGGGCTCGAGCAGGCTGGCCTCCCCAGGCGGCCCCGGGCGGCGGGAGACATTATTCACGGCTCTGCCTGCACAAGCCTTGGGAACATATTTTGGGGACGGGGGATAAATGGCTCCTCAGAAAGGTTCCCACCTCCTGGACGAATGAGATTTCACACTGCTCAGAGCGCCCCGGGAACTTGAGATAAAACATGAGCCCTCAGATGGGCTCCCGAGAACTGCTCCCTGGGCCTAGACTCCGGTCGGCCGGGAAGCGACTTTCCCTGCCCCTTCTGGATCTCCCTGACCGATGTCTCCAGGGCTCAGAGCTAAGCGTGCTCTCCTCCTGCCTCTGCCTTCCCTGCTGCTCCCTGGCTCCCTCCTATGAAACCTTTGTCTCTCTCTGAACATTGCTCAAACGCTGCCTCCTCCGGGAAGCCCTCAGAGACCACCATTCACCCTGGTTTCATCTGCTCCAATGTCTCACGTCATCCTGAGCCCATTCCAGACAGAGTGCCTGACCGATGGTCTCCAAGTGCTTTTGGGAAAGGAGCCTGTCACTAGGCCCCTGGGTGGGGACGTGTGCTGGGGAAGGGCATGCTCAGAAGCAGGGCAGAAGGTGGGTGGGAGGAGCTGTCACTCCCCGCAAGGGTGGAGCTCAAGGCCTGGCCTGCTGGAGTCCTGCCCCTGCCCACAGGTTCCACCCCTGACACTGAGCAGGCCCTCCTCACGCATCTGCCTTGAGGACGGGAACAGGAGGCCCGTGTTCCGAGGGGCCGGGGAGGCACGCTCGGGCTGCCAGCCAGAAGGCAATGCCAGGCCCTTCTGGAGCATTCCGTGGCACAGCCAAGTCCTCGCTGTTCTTGGAGCTCACGAGACAGAGCTCTGACCTCGACTGCAAGTGCCCAAGAACTGCGCGGGGGCGTGGGGCTGTGGACTTGGGAATGCCACCATCTCAGACCTGCAGCTTTAGCAAAGGCCAGGGGAGGAGAGAGGGCCACCAACTGCTCAGGCTCTGTGAGGCTATGCGGCCTCAGACAAGCCACCTTGTCCCTCTGGTCATTGTCATCTGAGTCTGGTCCTCCAAGAAGGTCCTGAGGGAGGATTGGAGTGAGGAGTTCAGTGGGAGGCACTGGTGGGAGGCCGGCAGGGAGAGGAGAGGAGAGGCTGGGCGAGGAGGGAGTCGGCAGGGGCCAAGCCAGTGGCCAAGATGGGTCTTTGAAACTTAGGCCCCTGGAAGGCTCCAGAGGCTGAAGGACAACACACCTGGGGGACCCCTGGCTGGTTGCCCCCTGCACCTCACAGCACCAAGTTAAGGCCTGCAGGTACTGGCCTGGGGGCAGGGCAGGTGACTGGAAGGGGTTAGGGTTGGGGCGGGGCAGCAAGGGGACTTGTCACCACGGGTGAAACAGGACCCGCTCCTCCAGGTGGCTGTGAGAACAAATGTGCTCCCAGAGGGCACACCCCAGTGCTGAGGGCCTCGGAGGTGTCCAGTGCTGACCTCCTCACCAGGGCCGCCCCGCCTACCCACCTGCTGTCCCAGGCTGGCTTGTGCAGAGACGCCCCTGCCCTCAGGCTCCACCCTGGGAGAGCCCAGGGAGGCTGCAGGCCTTGGGAGGAGAGGTGGGTGCTGGCCCAAGCCCTCCCTCTGGGTCGCAGGGCTGACCGTGGCCTTCCAGCAAGGGTCCCCTCCCTCTGGGATCTCTGCGCTCACCAGCTCCAGGGTGGCCACATGCTGAGTGAGCATCTCCTTCTACTAAACGCTCCTCTGCTGTCCACTGTGGGCTCTGGCTGGCCACTCCCTCATCTCTACCTGCAATGGCCACTGTCACCTCTCTGGCCTGACACTTTGTTTGGGGACCGTCCCTCTGTGTGCTGTGAAGAGAGGTGACAAACTCCCTGTAGAAATGCACCCTTCTGGGCAACCTCCGCCCCGGCCTCCCTGGCAGCTGGGGTGTGGACACGTGGCCAGGACACGCTAGGTTGGACACGTGCTGGCTGGACTCTAAGCTGGGAACTAGCGACCTGGAGAGGCAGGCTCCCTCGACCTCTCCAACAGGTGGCTGGGGAGAGCGGACCCCGGAGGTCCCGTGCGGATCTGCAGGCACCGAGCGCAGCCCGCAGACAGTGGGAGCTTCTTTCGGCGGAACTCTGGGACCCACCGTGAGCCCTCAGGGATGGTCAGCTACTGCAGGACCCCTGGATGCCTGCCTTCTCTTCAGCTGGAGAGAGCTCCTGCTGCTTTCCACCAGTGGCTGCCCCTGATGGTGGCTGGACTCTGAATGGCCGCAGGTCAGCAGGAGCTGTTCACAGATGCCCACAGACAACCTGCCCCAGTAGAGTCCAGATGAAGTATGTTAGGTGTTTGTAGATTGTTTGCACAATTCCCAGAAGCTTCTAATTAGATTCTGTAGGACTTCTGATCACCTTCAGTGTCCTTGGCCTGTTCTGCTGGAGGAGGCCACTCCTGCCCCTTATAAAGGGTGCTGGGAGGGGCTGAGCTCCTGAGCTCGAGGCCACCCTGTGCTGGTCTGGCCTGCACTTCAGGGTGAGAAAGCTGTGGTGAGGAATGAGCCCTCCCAGCTCAATGGCGAGAGCAGGCGTGGGGGTCTCTAGCTCCTGCAGTGGCTCAGGGCCATTCTAGGACCTGGGCTCCCTCCACCTTGGGGCTCTGTCCTCCCTGTAGGACATGGCGTAAGCAGACAAGGGAAGAGCCCAAGGACACCTAGGTCCCTTCTGCTGATGCTCTGGAGGTGGGGACTCCGCCAGGTCACCTGGCTCCTCTACTTCTGGGGGGCTGGGAAGCCTAGATCCTGGCGGGCACCAGGTCCCAGCAGCCACAGCGCAGGGAGGCAGGGGCACCTCAGAGTGTCAGTGGACAGAGAGCTGTCGCTGCCAGGCCAGGGTTGATGGAGCCAGAGCAGGAGCCCCAAGGGGACTTGTGCCCCCAGTGTGCCCTGCCCAGGTAGCTGTTTCTTGAGCACGGCTGGAGCGATGCCTGCTAAGCTCACAGGAAGGGACGGGGGTGGGTGGAAAGAGCCATTGGACGGCCGAGTCCGGGGAGCACGTCCAGATTGTTCTGACTTTTCGGAAATCAGTCTCGGAACCGTTCTCCACTTGAAAGGAAGAGAGAGTTGGCTGGATGAATGTGACATTTTTCTCTGAGACGGTGGAAGGAAGCGTTTTGACCATCGTCCAGGATATCCGGAGCGGCGGATGGATTCCTTCCCCCGCCTGGCCGCCTCGCAGGCGGGTGTTTACTGGGAAGAGCCTGTTCCTGCTGGAGGGCAGGTGTCCCAGGGCGGACAACGTGCGGTGGTTGGAGACCAGGGTCCTGCGTGTGCTCGGCTGCCTGGAAATTGATGGCTTTTCTTGTTTGTCTGGTGGGAACGGGGGGTTTCCCAGCAAAGGTAGCGCAGCCTGTGGAACGGGGCTTCCTGAGCGGGCTGGATTCCCCGGATTAGTCACCCTGGATGTGTGCAGCTTCAGCCCTGGAGCTGGACTTGCGTTTCAGAGTGCTGGAGGCAGACCGGGTGCGGGTAGGGCCCGAGGGCCGGGGCCTGGCGAGGGCACCCTCTTCCTCTCCCAACCTGGCAGGAGGCTCCCTGGAGAATGGTCAGGCACACAGGCCCAGGACTTGGTGGCTACTTGGAATTGGGCCAAGCCTCCCCTGGCCTCCCCTTGGCTCCCCTAGGAGTGGGCAATGCCTGGACCGTCATCGCAGGGCTGGGTGGTCTCTCTCAGTGACACCGTTCTGTCTGGGCAAAGGTGGCGCCTGAGCTTAGGAAGAGACAGGACCCCAGGGGGCTTGATGATCTGTGGATGGCAGGGAGGTTCCCGGGATGAGGGGGTGTCCAGAAGAGAACAGAGATAGGATGTGCCAGGGGCTGGGAGCCTGTCCTCAGCTGGCACCTCCTCAGCAGCCCCTTCTCACCTCCCACCCCTCCCCCATGCTGTCCTCCGTGTCCAGCCAGGCTGCTGGCGGTCTTGGTGGGAGGCCCCAGCGGCCACTCTGCAGCAGTGCTGTAGGCTGGGAAAGGCAGTGAACTTGAGTGGCCCCCCTTATCTGTGGGAGAATGCCAGGATGATCTGAGGGAAGGCGGAAGGCAGCGGAGGGGCCGGGGGCTATCAGAGGTGACCCGGCCGCAGGCTGGATGGGGACCAGCTGTGGAGCGCAAAGGACAGCCTGGCCGGGTCCTGCCCCCATCCTCCAAGCCCCCTTCCCATGCAGGACGCTGGTGGCTCAATTAAAATAACCAAATGACTATGAAGAGGGCAACCCAGGAGAGTGAATCCCGAACACGAGCACCATGGGAGGGCCCTGCGCGGCCTCCTGGCCTCCCCAGGCCCCCTGACCACGTCACAGGCGTCCCTTCTGTAGCACCTCTGCCTCCACACCAGCCGCTGTCCCTCTGCCGCCCCCTGTTCCCAGGGTCTTCAGACCCGGCCAGGGTGCTGCGGCACATGTAACCTGGTCGCTGGGGGGGCCCGTCCAGGAGGTGCACTTGGCTGCTGCGGCTCAGAACAAGGAGCTTGTCTGGGGCCAGCAGACCTTTCCTGCGAAGGGGCAGAGAGTCAAAATCTTCAGGTTCAAAGTCCATGTGACCTTGTGTCAACTTTGTGACCTTGGCAGCCCTGTGAAGGTGGCACACGGGACTCATCATGGGTGGTGTGGCCCCCTTCCAAAACATCATATGCAAAGCCAGGTGGGGGGGCGGGACCTGGGCTGCTGCCCGCTGCGTGGCTCAGGGTCATCTCCTTCCATCCTCAGTCACAGCTCTTCCCATGGAATGGGCTCCTCCCTTTGCATGGAGACTGGCAGCACCTCCCCGTGTCCCCCCAGGGGCATTGTGTCTGGGGTCAAAGAACGAGCATCAGTGACAGTCGAGGCCCAAGGCCTTCCTGGGACCCCCAATGCCACATCACACAGGACTCCACCGCCTGTCAGCACACGGGCACCCAGAGACCCTGGAAGGATGGGGACGGAACAGGCCTTGGCGAGCCTCAGGGGCTTGGTGAGCAGCCGTGCAGGAAGAACACTCAGGCCGCCCTGAGTTTACCACGTGCTGGCTGCTGGGTGCCGGGAGGGACCCCACACACCTCCATGGCTGCCCCTTACTCTGTTCAGGGATGAGGACTGAGGTTCAGAGACGTTGAATGACCTTCTCAGGGCGGCGGAGCAGCCTCTGACACACACCTGGCTTCTGGTGCATTTCTGGGTTGGTTAGCGTGCCGCCTTCACACCCTTCATCCCCTGGACGTGTGGACTTATTTGGAAATAAGATCTTTGCAGATGTAATTCAGATGAGCTCGTCCTGAGTACATGGCCCGGAAGTCATCTTATGGCCCCTGTAATGAAAGACCTGACGTGAGTAACTTGAGAAGGGAAAGTTTACCTGGTTCCCAGCGTTAGAAGTTCCAGTCCAAGATCAGTGGGCCCACTGCTGTGGGCTGCTGGTGGGGGTGCCAGATGGCAGCGGTGGGGAGCACCTTTCCAGGTGCTCAGCTCAGCTCACGGCTGGGGCCAGGGTCCCAGAGTCTCCTACAGGGCATGCCCCCAATGACCTGAGGACCCACCTGCAGACCCTGCCTGCTAGGGTTCCCACAGCTCCCAGCTGCAACACTGGGGACCACGCCTCAGCGTCGACTGTGGCAGGCCCTTTATCCCATGTGACTGTGTCCTGGTGAGAAGAGGGGGGAGCACACAGGTGGCGGGCAGCTGCGGATGGAGAAGCTAGGAGTGCAGTGGCCCAGGCCAAAGGCTGCCGAGGACAGCCAGCGACGCAGGAGCCTACAGACAGCAGGGCAGAGGTCCCGGAGAAGAGGCCCTGCCTTCCGCCTCAGCCTCTGGCGCCAGCCCTCCTGCTGGCACTCCTGCTGCTTACGCCACTGGGTTGTCACGCTCTGCTCAGAAAGCACTCGAACCTGGCCGTTCCAGACGGGCACGGCCAGACCAGCCTTCAGCATGGACGTGCAGCCTTGGCCTTGGAGGAGCTGGTGTGGCTCAGGTGACAGGAAGGGACTGGATATCAGCCATGCCCGCAGAAGCGGTGCTCCTGGGCATTGGCAGGCTCTGGAGGTCCGCTGCCACTCTGGATGGAGTCCTGGCCCAGTACAGGGTCGAGGTGCCCCTCAGGGCCCACAGGGTCTCCCAGGATGGGCAAAGGCTGATGCTCTCCACCCTGCGCACCTTGGGGCAGGGACCCAACCCAGTGCTGCCCAAGCGGGTCACATGGTTGATCATGAGCCTGAAAAGGAGTGAGGGGAGAAAGTCAGAGGGCAGGAGGGGGAGGAAGAGAGCAGGAGATGGGGAGGCACAGAGCGGGAGGGGCAGGAAGACAAGCTACAGATTAGATGGGGAGACAGGGAGAAACCCAAAGAGACAGAGCAGGAGATGGAGGGGGCGAGAGGGAGCAAGGGGAGGAAGGGACATAGAGTCCCAGGGACAGAGCAAGGGACAGGAGGGAGGGGAGGGCACTGGGCCGCACTCTGCTCTCCCCCCCGCCCCATGCTCCACATCACTGCAGGGAGCCCCTTCCAACCCAGCCTGGGTGCCGGGGGTGGTCAGGAACAGCCACCGGGCCCAAGGGCGAATCGGAAGCCCGGCTCCCAGAGCCGCAGGCTGTGCATTCCTGGGTGCTTGTGTGAACTCCCCCATCCGATAGCGGACATGGTTAACGTTCTGGAGTCCAAGGGCCTTGGCCCTGGATTTTAATTAGGCATGTCACTGTAGAGGGGCGAGACTTCACCCCGCCCCACCAGCTGCCAGCTTTATCATGATCCCCTGCAGGACACTGTAAAGACACAGCTGAATAAAGGATGAGAGCCAGGACATCAGAATCCTTGCTCCCCACCCCAGGGATATGGGATGGAAAAGCACCTCAGCTCGAGGGACTTACATGGGGAGGAATGGGCTTTACAGGGAGCGTGATCTGACCGTGCAGAGGCTACTCTGATCGCTCCCTGGACCAGGGCAGCCTGGGGAGCATGTGCTGTGCTGGTGCAGCCTTCCAAATGCACAGGGCCAATTTAAGCTGAGGAGTTGGAAAATTTGAATGATTGGTTCAGTTACTGGAAAAGCCCAGGGACAGGGGCAGTAAAGGTCATACCGAGTACTGTTGAAAAGGACACGAGAGCAATGATCAGCTCTGACCAATCAGTATTCATCTGCCCATCCATCCATTCACTCATCCATTAGTCCATCCATCCATCCACCCCCAAATCCCCATCCATCAATCCATCCATCATCCACCCATCCATCCATCCTCCATTCATTCATCCACTCATCTACCCACCCACCTATCCATCCACTCGTGCACCCACCCACCCACCCATCCATCCATCCATCCATTCATCCACCCATCCACTCACCCATCCATCCACCTACCCCCCCATCCATCCATACATCTATCCACCCATCCACCTACCCACCCACCCATCTAACCACCCGTCCACCCACCCACCCACCCATGTTTCCTCCCGCAGTTTCTGCACACACAGGGGCTCTGTTAGGAACAGGAAGAGGCATGGATGGTCAACCACAGTGTCTACTGGAGCCCATCAGATTCATTTCTGTCACCATCATTGTGCCATCAGATGTGGCAGGAGATGGCATGGAGGGCATGCCACCATCATGGCTGGGGACTGTTCATTCATGGTGTGTAATGAGACAGGACACTTCAAGCGAAAGCTCTTTGCCAGACGGGTGACCTTGGGAAAGCGACAGCCCTGAGGCTCAGGGTTCTCCTCTGTGAACGTGGATGGCAACGCACAGCAGAGCCACGTGCTGGCCTCCCTCCTTTGTCCACCGCTTCACCTTGCACCTCGCAGTTCCCTCTACTGGAAGTGGCGTACACTTCTTGTTCCTTGACTGTGGGGTGCGGCATGGGGCCTGATTTGGCCAATGGGATGCTAGGAGGGTTGGCAAACAGGTTTGAAGTGAGTCTGCGGTGCTGTGCTGGGGTTGTCTTGTCACTCCCCTGCCATGGTCACAAGACGATCATTCCCTGGGTAGTAGATGCCCCCTCGTTCCAGGCCCCAGAATGTGCAGAGGGGAAGATCTGCCCTGAGCAGCAGCAGGACCAAGCCCAGCTGGAAGTGATCCTCAAGCAGAGCCACCTGCCAGCCCATGCGACCTAGAGACACGAGTAGGACTAGGCAATTGCCTCTTTAGAAGCCTCTAGGTTTGGGGGTGATTCATGTCACAGCAGAAGCTGGCTGATACAGGCTGTCCTCCCAGTGCCTTTGTGAGAATGTGTCGGAGTGATGTGCACACAGCTCTTCAAGGTGCTGACCCACGAAGGGTGCTGGAGGAGCCAGTGTCAACATGCAGTGCCACTGGGACAGCATTGGGGAAGTATCTGCTCCTCTGTGCTCAGCAATCTGTGCTTCTGTCTTCCCAGAAGGCAGCTGAAGTGCTGAATCCACTGCAACCGCCCACTGCCCTTCCACGAGCTGGCATAAATGAGAGATCCCTGGCCAAGGGACAGCACAGGGACATGCACAGCTCTGTCCTCTGCCTGGCATGGTGTGGGGCAGCTGCCTGAGTCAGATTCTTCTCCTGCATCTCTGAGCACCTGATGTGTGTGAAGCTGGAAGGCAGTTACAAGGCCTGTAGAGACACCCTTGCCCAGCCTCCTGTTTTAGATGTTCCCTGCTTTTGAAAAGGACCTCCAAGCGCAACTTTATGTAGACTTTACTCTCTCAGGCTCCACATACATAAAGGGCTCAGGTAATGAGAAGGAGACCAGCACCTGTCCCAAAGTAGGTCTTTACAAATGAGTCAGTGCCCTCTGTGCCTCTGGTGGCCCAGGACACCTTTGCAAAGTTCAACCATTCTTTTTTTTTTTAATATTTATTTTTTAGTTGTAGGTGGACAGAATATCTTTATTTTATTTTTATGTGGTGCTGAGGATCGAACTCAGTGCCTCACGCGTGCTAGGCGAGCACGCTACCACTGCACCATAACCCCAGCCCCAAGTTCAGCCATTCTTAAATGAGTCACACACTTGAAGCTCCAGCTTTCTTTAGACTAGTGGTTGTTTGGTTTATTTCTTCTCATCCTTATACATTTAACCTGTTTTTAAAGTGTGTTTCTCATAAGTAGAACATAGCTTTTTCTGGTTTTTTTTTTTCTGTTCTGACAATCTCAGCCTTTTAATTAGATTTATACCATTTACATGTAATGTGATAATGGACATGGTTGGGTTTAAATCTACCATCTTTCATCCCATGTGTTCTCCTTTTGATTAACCAAGTATTATTTTATCTCCTTTTGTTTAATTATGAGCCTTACTTATTTGGTTACATATTTTGTTATTTATTTGGTTGCTTTAGAGAGTAGAAGACACATCTTCAACCTCGGTGCCTAAGAGTGATGTAAAATCACTTCCCATGCAAGGACCTCACTGTGGCACATTCTCACTCTACCCCCCTGGGCGTTTGTGCTCCTGTCCTCAAGTATGTTAACTCTGCATGTCACCAACCCCCAAGTACGCTGCTCGTATTTGGCTTTGAACAGCCAATTGTCGTTTAAAGACATTTAGATTATGAGAAATATGTCTTCTCCACTTACCCCTGTAGAAGCCACCTCTGCTGCCCTCTTCCCTTTGCATAGATCCAACTTCATCTGTCATCATTTTCTTCTGGGACTTCCGCAAGCACTTCCTGGAGTTGGGTTTGTTGGAGACAAATTCTTGTTACTTTTATATGTGGAAAAATGTTTTCATTCCACCCTCCTTTCCTTTCTTTCCTCCTTCCTTCCTTTCTGTCTTTTATTTTATTTTATTTATTTATTTTTTGGTACCAGCAATTGAACCCCAGAGGCCCTTAACCTCTGAGCCACATCCCAGGTTGGGTTTTTTGTTTTGTTTTGTTTTTTACCTAGATACAGGGTCTAGCTGAGTTGCTTGGGACCTTGCTAAATTGGTGAGGCTGACTTTGAACTCTTAATCTTCCCTCCTCAGCCTCCCGAGTCGCTGAGATTTCAGGCGTGTGCCACCATGCCTGGCTTTCACTTCACCTTTCTCATTGACATTTTTTCCACTGTGTAGACAATTTTAAGTTAAAAGTTGCTGCTTTCTTTGCTACCTTCCAGCTGCTGCTCTACCGTCTTTTGTTTGCATTGTTTGGACAGGGAACTTGCTGCCCTCCTCTGCACTGCCTGGTGTTTGAAGATGTTCTCTTAATGACTCATCTTTTGAGGTGCTGGGAATATCATTGGTTCTGACCCGTTTGGCCATCATGTGCCTTGGCACAGTGTCCTTCGTGTTTCTCTGGTTGGTGTTTGTGGCATTACTGGTCCAAGCTTTTTATCAAATCTGTGAACCTTTCGGTCCTTATGCCTTGGAGGCCCCCTCTGTTCCCTCCGTGTCCCCCTTGAGGGCTGCACACCCCCTGAGCCACCGGAGGTCCCCCCTACTCCCCCCCCCCCGCTGCTTTCCCAGACTTTATTCTCTCTCTACTTCCTTTAGAAGGGTTTCTGCTGCTAAGGCCTCACCTCGCCAGCCCTCCCTCCTGCGGTGTCTGGGGACTGCTTACCATGCTCAGCCTTTCTCTGACTCTCGCTGCCATGGACACAGTTGTAGTAATGGTCACTGCCTTAGTGGACTGTGTCGTTTCAGTCCATCTCTGATTGACTGATCTCTTTGCGGCTCAGGCCCTGCTTCTGTGCATGTCTAGAAATTTTGGAGTGGATGCCAGATGTTGTGATTTTACCTTGTTAGATGCTAGATATTTTTTTCCTCCTTTCCTGTCAATAGCCTTGAGTTTCCTTTAGGACACAGTTAAGTCACTTGGAAGCAGTTTGACCTCCTCAGGTCTTTGGGGTGCACTGGTTTCTCATTACTCAAGATGAGAGGTCTTCAAACTACCATTTCATGTATTTTATCTGTATTTTAAATATATGCTTTAGGAGGGAGGACCATGGTGATCCTGCTCATCCACTTTGCTTGGGAGCAGAAGTCAAAATCAATGTTTTTATTGGTCAAAAAGTGGCCAATTGCAATAATCACTGGATGGACACGTGGGATGTGCAAGGTTGTTGCTTTCTGTGTGTGAACAGGAAAGCAGGCCATGGGCTGGGCTTTTGGGGGTCTGTGCACCACTCCAAGCTGAGTTACTTTCCGGTCTAAAAATTGGCCTATTGTGCAAATCTTTTGAGCACCCGATCTCATTTATTCGGGGTGGCTTCTTTCATGGCCAATTAAAGGTCACATCACAGCCACCTTCCCCCACCTACTATGGCGTGAAGCCACGGTGACCTGCCAGCCACAGCCCTCTCTTGGCCATCCTCCTTGCGCAGGGCATGTACCTGGAGGTGTGGTTCCCTCCCTGAGTGGCCTCAGTTGTGACAGGATCCAGCAAGGTGGTGGGAGATGGTGCCTGACAGTGACCTGTGGACAGCTGTGCAGGGTCCAGAGAGTTCATATCCTCTCTGGAAAAGGTGGGCTCTGTCGGGTGGTCTCAGCAACGTGGCATTTAGAGCAACTCTAACATCTGAGCCATGATCCCCACCAGAGCCCATGCGGATCTCACAGAGGCCTTTCTGCTCCCTACATTAGCCTTGTCCCTTTCTGCTTCTCAGGGTCTCATTCAGTCCCCACGACATCCTTAGCCAACAGATCTGCTTGTTCTTGTAACTTTGCAGAGGAGGAAGAAGTCTCAAGCCTGGACGTGTCCCCAGTGCTGCCCCCTGGCCAGGCAGAGGTGAGCTGTGACCCTGGAGGCCTCTCTGTCCTCCTCCTCCGTCCTCCTGTTGAATCACAAGGACAGCATCCACCAGAGAGCCGGGAGGGCGCGGAGAGCACAGCCCCAGCCGCGCGCTCACCACAGGCAGCGTTGTAAAACATCACTTGGCAGAAGATGAGCAAGAAATTAAATGACTCCAAGCACACACTCCGCAATCAAGGCCATGTCTTCCAGGCAGAGCATCTGCCTCCCCAAGCTGGGCTCAATTAGGAGCCACAGGGAGATTCTACTCCATGGTGGCTAGACTCGAGGACCTAGGGACAATCCTCAGGCCACTTTCAGGGCAGTGATGGTGGCCCCACCATGGCTCCTAGGGGCCAGTGGGGAGCAGGCGGACATGCTGCCCTCTCCCCACAGAGGCCTGGTTTAAAAGACACTCTACCCAGAAACCACAAGTTTATGAATCCCAGAAGTTTCGCTAGCTCAGGTCTGGCGGGGAGCTTGGCTGACGTTACAGGAGACATTTTTCTCTGTCAGGCAACAGAACGCAGCACAAAGAAGCCAGCTGCGAGGCCTCAGAGCCAAAGTCTCTAATTAAAACAGTGGAAAATTAGATAACTTCACAGATTCATCACTGCCGCGGCTGGTTGTCAGAGGGAGGGCTTCGAGCTACCCCCACCTCTGTTTATGTGTTACAGGGTCCCTCAGTTGGTCTTTGTGTGTGCGTGTGTGTGTTGTGTGCACACGTACGTGTGTCTACATTTTATCATCCTCTGGCTTAACCCTCTCTGCTTTTTATTTTCTTATTCTTTACTTATTTCTTTTCTTATTCTTTATTCTTTCCTTTACATAGTTTAGTGGTTAACTAAAGAGAATTTAAGAGGACAGGGTTTTTATCCCCTGAGATGGAAGACACTCTGTTCAAGGTGAGCTCCTGCAGCGTCTCATTTAATTCCCAACAGTTTACTTTACAGGAGGAAGCTGTGTCTCAGGGAGCTCAACCAGCCATCCAGGTCTCCAGTCAGGGAAGGCCGGGGCTCCACCCGAGTTTGTCCTGACAGAAAAGCCTGCTGTTTACCTGCACAGTGTCTGACCTCAGCATAGACTCCATGACATTCAGGGCCCCATGCCTGAGGATGCAGGAAGTCCCAGGGATAAGCGGCGGTGGCTGTGATAGCTGCCATTTATCCTGCTTTATAAGCACAATCTGGTTTTCCTCACCCCAAACAGCACAGTCAGGTATCATAAATCTCCCCATTCTCCAGAGAGGGAAAACAAGGCTTGCAGATGGGGTGGAAGGACAGTCAGCTCTCGTCCTCAACCTTTACCACTCTCGGCACCCAGATCTCTCAGCAGGAAGTACGCTCTGGTCACTGGAGCCTGCCCTGCTCCACCTGCTTGCAGGCTCCAAGTGACAGGGATTTAATCCCGACCCCCAGCACACACAGCTCAGCTTCCTCCTCAGAGAGAACAGTGCAAGGCATGTGCTGGGGACTCCACAGGAGCCTACGTGGACGACGTCTTCTGCTCAAGAAAGACAGAAAGGCTAAATGGCTGAAAGGGGCCAGAAAGTCAAGAATGTCCAACTCCAGAGAAGGTTCTTACTCTTAGAAATATGGCAGAACTTCCTGGCGGATTGTCAATTCGCCCTCATGGAAGAATCTCAACAATTATTTTAAACACAACACAAATGCTGACAGATGGACTTTAGATAGTAAAGCCCATATAAACAAACAACTGATACCAACAGAAAAGGTTAACACTTTTGGGCGTGTCCCAAGGACCAGACACCACTTCTAGTGCTTTAAAGGTGAGCTCTCACCCACCAATTCCCACAAATACACTCTAACATGAAGCCTAACAAGGTTCTTTGTTTTAGTGGTACTGACAGAGGCAGTACCCCAACAGTGCCATCAACTCTGTAACCCAGCCTTCCTCTATGCCAGGCTCACTGCCTGAAAAGGCCAGTTTGATTCAATGGAAGGCAAATAAAAACAAAAACTCATATGTGAACACACCATAGACCAGGGTACAAAACTGTTTTTTAAGAGCAATAAAAGACGTCAAAGACACCTTGGTTTCTTCCTGTGTTGTGAGTCAATGCCTCAGGCTTCTGGTTGGTATTTCAGCTTTATTCATATGAAGGATACTTTGTTTGAAGGACTCAGTTCCCAGAAATTAAGGGACTTGTGAAAACAATCAGAATTAGTGAAAATGACCATAATGATGGCAACGATAAAATATCCATGGTGATTGTTGTGGTTTAGATATGAGGTGTCCCCCAAAAGCTCAGGTTTGAGGCAATGCCAGAATTTTCAGAGGTAAAATGATTCTGTTATGAGAGGTATAAACTAATAAATGGGTTAATCCACTGATATGGATTGACTCTGTTGTAACTGTTGGCAGGGGGCGTGTGGCTGGAGGAATTAGGTCACTAGGGATATGCCTTTGGGGTTTCTCTTTTGCCCCTGGTGAGTGAAGCTCTCTGCTTCCTAGTTGCCAGGTCCTGAGTTGCCTTCCTCTGCCACACATTTTTTGCTATAAAATTCTGTCTCCCCTGGACTAAACTACTGAAATCATGAGCCAAAATAAAATTTCTTCCTTTATATTGTTCTTGTCAGGTCTTTTGGTTGCAGTGAAAAAGCTCACTAAAACAGAAATTGGTACCAGGAGTAGAGCTGTTACTATGACTAACCTGACCATGTGGTTCAGAAGTTTTTGGAGCCTTTTGGAGTTTGAAAAGTTTAGAAAAGCAAGCTGGAAAAGCTTTAGAGTGTTGTAAACAGAGCTTAATGGCTCTGGTAGAACTCAGAAGACCAGAACGCTGATAGGACTGTGGACAGTAAAGACAGGGCTCATGAGGTTCCAGAGAAGGAGGACTCTATTGGAAGTTGGACTAGAGGCTATTTGTGTTATGTTCTGGCTAAGAAGTCATTGACATTTTCCCCATGTCCTGAGGGTTTCTGTGAGACTGAATTTAAGTGATGGACTAATCTGGGGGAGGAAATTTCAATGAAGCACAGTATTCAGGCAGTGGCATGGATATTGCTGGTGAGTTTTAGCCAGGTTTGCTGTGGTAATGAGGAACAGAAAGCAAAGCAAAAAGATTTTAAAACTTTGAGATTGGCCAGAAAAGTGCATGTAAGACCGGGGCTAAGGAAGATGTGGTTATTAAAGATATTATAGCTGCTAAAGAGATGCTAAGTACTTTGCACAGAGATAATAGAAAAGTTGGCTTGAGAGCACCTCAGGAATTGACCAGAAAAACCTATCTAAGGCTCAATGGTGTAAAAGTAAAAATTGCTTTGAGAAGAGATCATGGAGGCACCCTGTTTGCACAGAGGAGCCTAGGAATTTGTCCCACCATGCTTAGCTGTTCAGGTACTTAGAGGCTGCTGCAGCCATGGTCCCAGGAGGTTTGGCTACTGCTAGAGATTGTGGTAGGCCATGTTGTGTTGGTTTTTCAGGAATGCTGGATGTTTGAATTATGGGATCATGGAGTCTTCCACTGAAATTTCAAAGGAAGGCCAGGCAAAGTGTAACAGTGTCAGAGTCCCTGCAGGCTTCCCCTCAGAGGGTGATGCATGAGAATGAAACTGAAGCTGCAGTGGAGACCCCTGAGATTAAGATATGCCCATAACATGACATGCCTGTTAAGGAAAGCTGCAGAATCAAGCAGAGACAAACCAGCAGAGAGGTCATGTGGGTTGCAACCATCAAGGGCATAGTGGAAGAACTACACCAGCCCCTAGGAGAGAATTTCACAGTTCCATGTGCCCCAGATGCTGAACATGGAGCTACAGAACTTGTTTGCCTGACTGGATTTTGGTCTTGTTTTAGTCTCATCCCTTCCCTCTATGCCTCTGTTTCTCCATTTGGAATGGAAATGTCTACATATTGGGTCCACATGATTTGTTTTTAATCTTTGCTCTCCTAGTTAAATGTTTGCCTTGAGTATTAGAAGAGATTTTGGACTTGGACTTCTGGGCAATGCTTGAACTGTTCTGGGGACTCTCAGAAATGGACCAAATATATTTTGCATTGTGAGATGGCATGAGCTTTTGGTGCCCAGTGGTGAAAGTTACAGTTTAGATAAGAAGTGGTCCTCAAAATTTCATGTGTGAGGCAATGCAAGAATCTTCAGAGGTAAGATGATTACATTATGAGAGGTGGAAATTAATCAGTGGATTAATCCAGTGTAATGGACTAACTTGGTGGTGACTGTAGGCAGGTGGAGTGTGGCAGGAGAAAGTAGGTTATTGAGTTTTTATTTTGTCCCTGGTGAGTGGAGTTCTCTCTCTCTCTGCTTCCTGGATGCCAAGTTCAGAGTTCCTATCCTCTTCCACACCCTTCTTCCATTATGTTCTGCCTCACTTTGGGCTCAGAGCTATGGGGTCCGTCAGCCATGGACTGAACCTCTGAAAGCATGAGCATGGTGGTGATGATGATGACGGTGGTGGGGATGGAGTGGTTTTGGTGATGGTGGTGATCAGGATAGCAATGACAGAGCCACCACCTTTTGTCCTGTTTCTCCTGCGTGGGGTTCTGTTCCCACGTATCTCCTCATTTCTCCTGTGCTGGCTCCTTAAGGTCTGTTCAAATCAGTGTTTTCTCCTCCAAGAAGCCTTCCCTGAGCACCTGGCTTAGCAGGCAGCCTCACCCCTCCCCAGTCCCCTGCTGCTCTCCACTTGTCTGTGCATGTGCCCTCGGCTCCCAGCACGCCACACATAAATCAACTGTGTATTTATTCACCATCCCCCTAACAACGTGTAAGCCCCATTGAATAGGGGCTTCATTTTGTTCAGTGCCTGCATCAGTGCCTGGAATACTGTGGGTACCGGTAAGGCTGCGTAATGAGCAGATGCACGAGGAGGTTGACCTCCTTATCCTAATGGACAAGCAGCTACATCACCAGAGCTGTGGCAATTGCTGCTTCTCTCACTACTGAACCCACTTGGTGCAACATTCTAAGAAGCATCTCACATCTTTCAATCTACAGCAATCATACAGAGGAGTTCCCAGTCACGGATGAGCAAGCCTAAGGCACAGAGAGATCAAGACATCTGCCCTCGGTCTCACAGCTTGGGTGGCAAGACCAGGATAAAGCAGAAGTATTGACATCCTGGGGCCCCAGCCTTGTCTTCTCCAGCTTTGGCCCTCGAAGCTGCTTTTGAAGGAAAAACATGGCTTAGAAGCTGCAGCTCTCGGTCTGAGCAGCTCTTAGCTGAGTCATGTGAGCTGAGGTGAGGGCCTCTCTGAGCCTCAGTGTCCTGGTCATTCTGTGCTCCCTCCGCTGCGCTCACAGAGTTATTGTGAGACAAAAGCCTGAGGCAGAGGCAGCATTCTGTGAGCTGGATGGTGGTCGTGCCTCGGGCTGGGTTTTGTTTTCAGCACGTGCACAAGACGCTCAGGTCACAATACATCCATGCAGGCCTGGCCCCTCTTGGCTCCCTGGCACCACCACCGCTGTGAGGCAGGAGGTGGCTCGTCATCTGATTGGCCAGTGAACAGCATCCAGCCTTGAGGCCCCTCGTGGTTCAGGCTAAGATCAGACTGAGAGGAGCTGGTGGGGTTCCAGGACCCCAGGCTCCCCACCCGACACTTGCCACCATGTGGATGTGGGACAGACAGGCACGGGAGATGGGGCAGGAGCAGCAGGGGCTGGAGGAAGGCATCACAACTGGGCAGGTCCAGAGTTGGAACCTGGGACCCTCACGTCCTTCCAGAGCCACCACAGGGGCTGCAGTGGAGTCTGTGTCCACACAAAGCCCCCAGGTGTGCCTCTGGCCCGCTGGTTTGAGACTCACCCACTCAATGTCCATCGGTTCATCCAGCAAACATTTGTTGGCCTGCTCTGGGCATCCTTAAGTCCCGCAGGCTGCCAGGCAGGCTCTGGGGCCACAGCTCAGGGATCCCCTGTGGGTCTCCTTAACTTGAACCGGGTATTTATCTCTGTGGGTCCCTCATCAGAAACAAGCAGCATCAACACACCTGGGCTGCTTGCTGTGAGTGAGCTGAGGCCATTGCAGTGGGCGGGTGCTTCACCCGGGGAAGGAGCAATGCCCCTCGCTTACAGCCCCACGTTCCATGGTGCTTGAAGCCACCAGCATGAAGTCCTTGGACATGGAGTTGGGGGAGCAGGGCGGTGCTCACCATTTTGAGTGCCGAGCAGTCTAAAGGGAGCCCCGAGAGACTGGTGTAGCCCTGGGACAGAGGAAAGCGGCCGAGAAGTGGTGAGTTCTGAGTGCGAGCACCTGTGGCTTTTTTATATAGCTTATTTTGTTCTGAGCGCACATGATTTAACATCTAAGAATGGCCACACTCGTTAGGCATCAGCGGTGGCTTTGGCGAGTTGGTCTCCACTGGCTCCAGCACTCCCCGTGTCCCCTGTGAGCGTCCCACGTGGCAGATGAGGCCTGAGGCACAAGGGGATTGAGGACCTCACTCGAGGCCACAGTCTGGATTGGAGCTCTCCACACCTGCCACAGGGACAGCATCGTGCCAGCCTCCTGGGCCGTCTGGGGACCAGTCATGCACACAACCAGGGGACTGTGGCACATGTCGCAAGCTCAGCTGACACTGCTGCCCAGTGCCCCTGCCAGCACAGGTGTCCCTGTACCACGTGTGGCTCTGGCCTCTGTGAGCTCACTGTGCAGAGGACGAGGGGCATAGCCGGGCCACCTGCTGGCGGGTGCGGACTTCACGGAGGGAGAAGAGCTAACCGCAAGTCGCAAGTCCGATTCTGTGGTTACTGCAACAAACTCAACACGGAGCGTCACGATAGGTTGGAAACCATGATCCAGTGTTTCTATATTTTAACATGGATTCTGGTGTCAGGTAGAAATAGACACACATCCAAATGCTCTCCCACTGCTTTTCTCCAAGGAATTGACCTTGAAAAACAACGATTATTTCACAGTTGCCATTGGCTGTGGGGATGTGGCTCGTTGAAGCTTTCTGAAGGGCTCCCCACGTGGGACGACGGGACAGCCCGGTGAGGCTGAGTCTGTAGGAGGAAGAGCCTTCCGGGCAGGGTGAGGGGACGCAGAGCCAGGCTCCCTGTCGGGGTAGAAGAGCTTGGTCCATTGGCTGTCCCCATTCCCCTGGCCCCTCTGCCATGACGGCTGATGCAAAGTTCGTCTCCAATGGGGGCTCGAAGGCTCGCCTTTTCCAGAGGGACCAGCTCTCCTCACCTCAGGCCTAACTCTGCTGGAGCGTCGCACAGGAGGCTTCCAAATGGGGCAGTGATGCCCGGTGGTGACTGGCGATGGGCTGCCAGGGCTTGACTCGCCTCCTCTGTTTTGGGGTGCCGGGCCTGTCCATCAACCCCAAGTCATCTCAGCTTCCCTATGCGTAAATGGAGAGCCCAGTAGCTCCCACCTCACAAAGTGAGTCCTGAGACAACGGCCCAGTGTTTGGCACAGTGAGAGAGCCAGCTCTGGTGGGGACCGGTCCTGGAACTGTCATGGCTCCCTGCTGCCCACAGCTGAAGAGGATTTTGGTGTGTCCGCCAGGCAGCTGGGGGCGATGGGGGGACCCTGAGGCCCACCGTGTTTGGCCCCGCAATCTCCTTGCCTGAAGCAGCAAGGCACCAGGAAGCCAGCAGCCAGGTCCCGTGAAGCCTGTCATCGTGCCTGTTCCCACGAGGCAGAGGCATCCCGGGGACGCTGCTGCACTCCTTCTCCACGACTCAGTCCTTCCTTTGAACTCTGACAGTAATTTCACATATACATGTAGCTGCCAAGCCAGCGTGTTTGATGTCCTTTCCGGCTTTTGTAATGTTATTTCCTGTCGGGGATGGGGAGATGTGTTATTGATGTAGAAGAGTCACTTTTTGGCATGAAATTCCCCACACATGTAGAGAATCAGTATGGATGAACCTTCCGACTCAGATGTTATGAGAGTGTAAGATGCCGGGATTATTTTGTTCTCCTCCTCCTCCTCCTCCTTCTGACACGGTCACCTTCAGCATTGTCCATTTAGAAAATGTACCTGTGGAAATATAAATGCAGAGGGATACACCATCATTTTAGGAAGTATGTGTTTCCTTGTAAATTTATTGTTGGTATACTGAGAAGTTATAGATGCAAGTCCCTTAAATATTCAATGTGAATGACAATATATATGGTGAATATAATGTTATATAATGAAATATAACATAAAACAACATAATATAACATAATATTGGCAGTACAGAGCAGGTGTCAGCAGATATTTTTCTAAAGGACCAGATGATAGTTATTTCATGGCTTTGCAGATTCTACTGTCTCTGTTTCAAATACTCCAGTTTTGTGTCCCAGCAGGAAAGTGTCCATAGACAACATGGTAAAAGGTGGACATGGTTATGTTCTCTGCAAACTCTGCCTGTTCTCATGAGGATCCCCTTTCTTGGTGGCATAAGTATCATCTGGCTGTCGTCACAGGTAGTGGGCTGACTTTAGCCCATGAGCAGCAGTTCACCCAGTTCTGGCTTAGAGCACTAGCTTAGGAGTCAGAATAAACCACATTCAATAGCTGCGAGACCTTGGGAAAAGTTATGTAACTTCTGGGAACCTCAGTTATCCACATGCAAAATGGAGATTTGGATTTTATGTGAAGCACTGGATCACTGAAAAGGTTAAATGAGATGATGTTTGTGAGCTGTTGACCACAGTGCCAGGCAGGAAGAAGATAAGTTCATAGGAGCCACCATTGTTGAGGTTGGGTGGAAGAGGAGGAGGAGGAGGAAGAAGAGGAGGAGGAGGAGAAGGGTATGATGATGGAGGAGAAGATGGAGGAGGAGGAAGAGGAGGAGGAGAAGATGGAGGAGGAGGAGGAGGAGATGGTGGAGGAGGAGGATATGATGGAGGAGAAGATGGAGGAGGAGGAAGAGGAGGAGGAGAAGATGGAGGAGATGAAGGGGGAGAAAGATGGAGAAGGAGAAGGAAGAGGAGGAGATGAAGGAGGAGAAAGAGATGGAGGAGGAGATGGAGGAGGAAAAGGAGAAGGAGGAGGACAAGATGAGGGAGGAGAAAGAGATGGAGGAGGAGAAGGAGAAGGAGGAGGAGGAGATGAAGGAAGAGAAAGAGATGGAGGAGGAGGAAGAGATGGAGAAGTAGGAGGAGGTGGAGGAGGAGGTGAAGGAGGAAGAGGTGGAGGAGATGGAGGAGGGGGAGATGGAGGAGGAGGAGGAGGGGCTCCTTGGAAGACTCCTGGCCTGGGAGTCGGGGACCTGCAGTCAGGACTCAGGCTCTGGATGCGCCTCCCGCCTCTGGCTTAAGTCTGTTCCCGGCAGGAGAGAGGTTGGGCTGAAGGCTGTCCACTCCTCTGTTCTGTGACTTTGGAACCCTGCAGGGCCTCAGGACGTGTGTGCTGTGGCCCGGTGCAGCTCTAGCAGCGTACCTGCAGAACTGTCTTCACTGGTCACCGCTGGCCACTCCGTGAGGCTTCACCAGCCCCACACTGGTCCACTCATTTGTGTATTTGTTCGTAAACTACCAAGCGCAGTGTGACGCTGACGCGGCCAGCCTCCTGTGAGCAGAGTGGGCAGGACGAGACTCAGTGG
Source organism: Xerus rutilus (assembly GCA_028644305.1). Taxonomy (NCBI): domain Eukaryota; kingdom Metazoa; phylum Chordata; class Mammalia; order Rodentia; family Sciuridae; genus Xerus; species Xerus rutilus. The sequence continues at coordinate 2,407,118 of CM053414.1, forward strand.
CCACGGATGAGGGAGAGGCAGGCCTCCTGCTGGCGCCCCTTGGCCCCCTGTTCAGGATGAAGCAAGATACACCTTGGAGAAAGGACGCCTCTGGTATTTTCTCAAATCTCTGACGCTGGCCCGTCTAGTTTCGGGTCAAGGTCGGACACCTGGTGGAAGTGGTCAGGCAGGATCAGGGACCCTGTGGCTGACTTCTGAAAAGTGCAGACCCCCACATCCAGCTTCCAAGATGGCCTGGTGCTGTGCTGGTGACTCCCGGCTCCTCCGGCCACAGCCCCTGGCTCTGGCAGCGCCTCCCTCTGGGCCTAGAGCTGGGCACTCTTGAAGACTCTGCATTGGCACTTGCTGGCTTTCCACTGAATCCTGGGTCAATTCCACCCAAACCCTGGGTCAATTCCACCCGAACCCTGGGTCAATTCCACCTGAAGGTAAACAAACCGCGTTAAGGGAAATGTCTGACTTCAAGGGTGCAGAGCACCTTGGCTCAGGGATGACAGCCCTCCTTCAACAACAAGGGACAGCTGGGCAGGGAAGCTGCACTGAGGTGGTCACCTGCACCCACTCTGCGCTGGGATGCAGTGCCCACAGATGTCCCTGCACTTGTGTCTTGGGGGTGGCACTGCAGAGCCCCAGCCCTCCCCAGAGTGAGGCTTCGAACTCTGCGCACGGGCTCATCCCCTGACTTGGGATCCGGAGGGCTGGCCCGGGCCCTGCCTGCCTGAAGCAGCTCTTCCTGATCAACACGTTCGGGGTCTGCCGGTCCTCTCTTCTGTCTTCCCTCCCTGTGGCTGTGATCCAGAGCTCAGGGAAGTTCACTATTAACCTCCATCCCGTCTTTCCCCCACTGGAAGAGAACAAGTCGACAGAGCCATGGGACCAGGAAGCAGCCCAGGCTCCTGTAGCAGTACGGAGTCATTTGGGCAGAAGCGCCTTGGCTTCTCGCCTGCGCAGAGGCACAGACGTCTTGGTGCACGTTTCTGTCAGAATCGTGCCCCCAGTCCTGGAACTTGCTTCTTCTGGGCAGTATGGTGTAGTGGACATCTTCCAGGGGAATGGCCCAGGCCCTGGCCATCTCCAAGCTCCTTCAAATAGAGAAGGGCCTGGACAATCTGCTAAGGCTTCAGTCACTGAGGCTAGGCTCACTGTCATCACAAGGAAACTTCCCCCGGAGGGCACTGCCTCTCTCTCTCGTGAGGTGAGAAGGGACCCCTGGTCTTGCCAGGGGTGGATCCCGTCCTGCAGGGCAGGGTGGGGCCTGCAGCCTTGCATTTCTAACAGGCTCCTGGTGCTGCTGCTTGGGGCGGGATGGGGGGGCCACCTAGGGCCAGCTGCATAGTTTACCTGTGTGTGTAGAATGGCGTCCTTCTGCAGGATGGTGAATGAAGCACTTCTGCAGATTCCAGACAGACCCATGCTTACCCTTCTCAGCTCCAAAGATCTCCCCTCCAGAGCCTGCGGGGAAAACAAAATGAACATAACCAAGCTCATCTGATGAGCCCCCCAGCTGAGCCCCCTCCCTGGAGCTGGCTCAGGCAGGTTCACACTGCTCACAGCCCATCCAGCCTGGCACAGGGTCAGGCCAAGGGAGGACACGTGGCAAGGGGATGTTCCTTCCCCTCCCTGGACGGAGGACAGCCATCTGCAGAGAGGGGTCGAGGCTCGTGACCGATGAGAACACAGCTTTGCTCATCCTCAGCTGAGAGCTGAGAGCCAAGAGCGGGACTCGTAAAGACAGGAATCAAAGGGACAGAACACAGGCCTGCGCTCCACGGGTCCTCTTGCCTCAGAGGAGGGGGCTGGCAGAGGCACAGTGGAGTCTAGAGGCAGAGAAGGATCCAGAGCGCAGCGTCCCCAGGCTCAGAGAGGGCGGGCTGCCCTCAGCTAGACGCGTCCAGCCCCCAGCTCCAGTGGGGCCTTCGCTGCTGCTGGTCTCCACTTCTTCTCCTGTGGAGTGACCTGTCCATACGAGGACCTGGCAGGGCTGCTGGGAAGCCAGGCAGGCTCAGGTGGGCCAAAGACCTGCCCTAGGATGTGGTGCGCTTCCTGACGGGAGGCTTCCCACACTCAGGGGCACTGCAGGGAGTTCACACACAGCAGGTGCTGGCCCTGCACCTCCATCCCCACCACTCAGCCCGCACCCTGCCTTCCGCAGGGTCCTGCTGGGTCCTTAGAGGCTGTGATCTCTGGACTGAGGCCACACCTGCAGCTGGGTCCTACCCTCTCTCCAAAGCCCCTGCTGAATCTTGCACCCCGCTAGCACAGAAATGAGCAAGATCATTGTCTAATATTTTATTTGGGCCACTTTTAAAAATCACTAGCCTTGTGACTGAGACAGGAGGATCATAAGTTCAAGGCCAGCCTCAGCAACATAGGCCCTAAGCAACTGAGTGAGACCCTGTCTCTAAATAAAAAATGAAAAGGGCCAGGGATGTGGCTCCATGGTAAGGTGCCCTGGGTTCAATCCTCAGGACCAAAACACCAGCAGCTTGCAGGCCTGGGTTTACAGAGCCCTACGCCCAGACCTCTGCCTGGCAGCCAAGGGGATAAGCACCCCGTCCTGAGTGCAGAGGCTTCTCTTGGGCTCCCAGAGGGTGACCACTGCCTCACACCACTTACTCATGGCAGCCAATCAGAGCATGAGAGAGCACGCCAGGGGTGGTCAAGGGCAGGAACTTGACCTTCAGGGCCCTCTGATGTTGGCTCATGGATAATTTCTATGAGATTTCCTGAAACTCTGAAAATAGCTCTGGAGTCACTATCTTGACCTACTTAGAGAGTGGAGAGGCAGCCAGCCCCCTCTCCTGGACTCTCCCTCCCTCCTCCAGCCCTCCCTCCTCCCTCTCCCTCCCTCCTCCAGCCCTCCCTCCTTCTGCTTTCCCTCTCTCCATCCCCTTTCCCCCCTCTTCCCTCTCCCTTCCCTCCCTCCAGCCCTCCCCTCCTGTTCCTCCTTCTCCTCCCTCCCCCTCCCTCC
>CM053414.1:2410188-2452775 GCA_028644305.1 Xerus rutilus
GCTAGTGTCCTGCTCTCTGGGGTGCTGCCAGGCTCTGGGGACATCACAAAGGCTACTTGCAGCAACCACCATTTTTGAGCCCTGGAGCTGGGGGACGTCCTGAACCTGTGCTGCAGGAGAACTGGGCTTGAGGGGGGGAGTGGGCTTACTCTGGCAAGGGCTGGAGCCCGTTGGGACTTGCAAGGGTGTGGAAGGTATTTTGGAAGGGGCAGCAGGGCAGGAGCTGGGGCAGGTGGAGGCTGCCATGGAAGTGGCCGGCGTGGGGTGGAGCCCCTTCCCCGTGGGGCGAGGCCTGGATGGGGCGTGGCCGGGGTGGGGCGGAGCACCTTCCCTGTGGGCGTGGCCTGGATGGGAGGCTCTGCTCTTGCCTTCCCAGCTCCTATCCAGGATCCCAGGTTTGACACAAGAATAAACGAGGACAGGAGGACGTGATCCTCTCCAGCTGTTTCTCCAGGGTGAACATCTGTGGGGGAGGTATAGGCCTGGGGTCTTGGGGTCCTGGGGTCAGCACTGCTGGGAAAGGAGGGACACACCTGGCAGAGAGGGCCCGGCCAGAAGGCAGTATTCAGTGTCTTTAGCTGGCCCGTGGAGAGATCTGGGCTGGGTGGCCTTCAGGTGGTCTTACTGAGGGGCCTGTCCCTAGATACAGGGGCCCCCAGGGGACCGTGACACCACGTGAGGCCTTCGGGCAAGAAGTATTCCAGCATCTGAAAGAGCAGGACCTGGTGGGTCATGTGTGGTGGTGGGCCCCACAGCACCCAATTCAGAACCAAGTGGCCTCAGGGAAAGGGACTAGAAGGACACTCAGGTGAGACCTGCACAGCCGGGCCAGCAACCTCTAGGCCGCCGGCTGGGTTAGAAGAGATGCGCAGGAGGTAAGGAGGTGAGGAAACGCTGGGCCGGGGCGTTTCCCACAGCCGGCTGGGTGCCGGCTCCCACATGGGCTGCAGCCCTGGGTGAGAGGCCTGCTCGGTCTCGTGAGGGTGGTGCTTCCTGGGAAAGGCTCAGCCCCATGAGCATCTAGGAAGAGGTGGCCCTGGAAGCTGTACAGCCCCCAAGGTAGCTTCCCTCGATGACCACTCCCAGGTGGACAGGAGATCAGAGAGCAAGGAAGAACCCCTGGAGAAGGGCAGGCCAGGGAGCACACAGCAGGGCTGGGCCAGCAGGCAAAGGTCCTGTTCCAGGGCAGCTCCTCCAGGCCACCCCTGGGCAGCAGCCGTGTGTGCCCAGCTTCCCCTCCCTGCATGGGAGTGCTGGCCACTGGCGGCTGGCTGGCGTTTTCCTGCTCCTACTCCACGCCACCCCCAGCTCTGCACGTGGGCTGGGGATGCCGGGCAACAGCTCGTCTCTTTAACCCACAGTGCCCACCCAGAGCCCGCACTCTGAAGCTGTCAGGGAGACCATTGTGTGCACCCCACAGACCCTGGGCCTCGAGCCGGAGAGACTTCAGGTAGCACTTTTGAGTTACCTGCCTGGGCGGGCGGGGTGGTGCATGAGTGGGAAGGTGGCAGGAGGGCAGCTAGCAGAGACGGGACGCTCACGCTACGTGTCCCTACTGCCGCGTAACAAGCGACTCCAGTGGCCAGGGCTTAACACAAGTGCTCGTTATCACTCTGTGTTTCCTTTTCATGGGTCACGAGTTCTGACAAACACAGCAAGTCGGGCTTGTCTCTGCCCCTAACGTCTGGGGCTCAGGCAGAAAGACCTGGCCGGAGGGGAGTGTCCTGGCAGTTCACACCACTTCAGGTTCCGCCGCCTCAGGGCAGCGGGGCTTCTTAAAGGCCTGGAGACACACAGTGTCCTTTCTGCCCACCCAGACTCAGGGGAGCAGGTCATGGCTGATGGTTTTGCAGGTCCTCTCTCTTCACTACCCCTGGCCAGCAGCTGGTGTTGGGGAACCTTGGCTGAGTGACCCTGTGACGAGCAGCCCCAGTGGTACAGTGGCCACGGCACAGCTGACAAGCCTCCTTCACGTGCCTTTCCTTCCCGAGGTCCGGCAGGCCCCTGCAGCGCTCAGGGGACGCCACGCTCAGTGCAGGAAGCCAGACGCAGGAGGAGACGCCAAGACAGGCGAGGCCGTGGAGACGGGCCAGACCCCAGCGGTGACGTGAAGGTGACAGGAATATTCTGAAGTTGGGTGACGGTGGCATATCTCTGAACACCCTTGGAGCCAAGGGCCATCAGACTGCCTCCTGACCACCAGGGAAGGACTGGAACTCCTAAACCGCCAAGTGTCCCCTCAGCCTTTGCTGTTCTGCCCTGGCCACTACACAGACAAGCCGCAGACAGGCCGTGGGCTTCGGTTCCAGCCCTGAGTGGCACTGGCTGCTGTGACTTTGGGCGGGTTCCTTAACCTCCCTGAGCCCTGGATGCCACACGTATGTGAAGGGAGGTGGTGACAGTCTCGCCCTGCAGGACTTCCTGAGCAGTGTCTGGCTTGCAGCCCCCTCTCCAGCGCAGGACTTCTCAGGCCTGTCGTCCCTCTTGTATTTTAGGAGGTAGAAGCAAAGTTCAGAGAGGAGAGGTGGAGACTGGTCCCCTGGCCCTTCCTTTTAAGTCCCAGCAGCCAGTGGCATGGCCAGCTGGACGTGGGGTGGGACCGGCTGCACCTTCCCCGGGGCCAGTCAGGCTCAGCCACAGTGCGCATCTCTGTGATGCCAACGGCGGGTCTTGGGCAGGCCTGCAGTTGTGGCTTGGAGAAGTGCATGGCATGCCGATCACTTAATCCGCAAACAACAGGATCTTCTCTTTCTGAAGGGTCGATGACAGGCAGCTGGCCACGTGCAGAGCTGGCCACCCACGACTCAGGCTGTGCTCTGGGGGCGCAGCAGGCAAGGGGGTGGGATGCAGAGCGAGTGAGGCGGGCTGGCCGCCCCTGCATTGTCCTGGCCGGAGTCCTCCGCTCCTCTCCCCTGAGGGCCCGCTCTGCCTCCTGGGGGCGTGCTCCTCCCCGCTGGCTCTCCTGGCAGCCCTGTGCCCCGCGGCCTGGAGCTCCCTCCCCTGGGGGAGATCTGGCCAGGCTGCTCTCTGGTCTCGGACTTTACAGGTACAGGCCGGGCCTCACAGGAAGGGCCTAGCGGCCAGGTGCCCATCCACAGAGTGCGCGGGAGGGAGAGGCCCTGGCCCAGCTCTGGCTCTGCCCACCTGATGCTCCCCTGGGGGAAGGAAGCTTCCTTGCACACATGGACCAGGTGCCGAGCCCCGTGTGGGGTGTGGGACACCAGAGGGAGCCTCCCGAGGGAGCATGAGGACACTTGGTCTGTCCCCAGCTCCGTGAGAGGTGTGTCGGCTTCAAGCCTCCCATTAGTGACCGTCTCAGCAGCGGGAGAGCCCTATGACCAGGGAAGGGGAGGGCGGGCGCAGCCTGCGCAGGGCATTGGGCTGAGGGCGGGTGCCTGCGTGCGGCTCTCTGAGGCCTGGGAAGGATCCCACCCGCTGGCCATGCCCCCGTCCCTTGCACCTGGGTTCCTCAGTTCTCCAGGGCTACCCTGTTCACTCTGGAGCTGCCCTGGAACTGCAGACTGGAACCACTGCGCAGGGGCAGGCCCAAGCCTCTCACGTTTCTAGAAGAGGCGACTGAGGCTCAGAGAGGTAAATTCACTTGTCCACGGTGGATCAGCTGGACAATGGCCTTCTTGGCCACGGTGAAGGCCTTGGCCCTAATTTGCATCCCCCTTTCCGTTGTGGTGGGTCCAGAGCCTGGCTTTGCTCCTCCAGAGCTGGATGAGTGGCCCCAGGGGCCCTCTCAGCAGCTGTTTCTGGGGCCTCCTGGGCTGGCACAGCTGGGCCAATGCCCACAGCCCTAGGGCCAGCAAACTGACGAGCTGGGACCTGAGCTTCTGGGGCAGAGCATGACCCGGAGGGGGTAGGCCAGATAAAAACAAAGGGCCCTGATGCCCTGATGGTCTGGGGGCCAGCAGCTCAGGTCCCCTGCAGCAGGGAGCAGTCACTCCGGTCCCTGCCAGGACCTGCTGCGTGCTGGGTGGTCCTGAGCCAGCGCTGTCAGCCCCTGCGTCTCGCACACCTCGCCCCCTTTTCGGGTCCTCCGATGTCAGAGTTCCCTCCCGTCAATCAGTCAGCAACTCAAGTGTTTATTAAGCCAGACGCTGCCCCGGGCCCGCGATAATGACAGCAGCGAGTCCGGCGAAGGTGGGATCCTAAAAACGGCCCGGGTTGGAGCAGAGCTGGCACCCACCGTCCACTAAGTCCTCACCACGAGGCTTTTGAAATGGATACTATTGTTCTCAGCTCTTATGGAAGAGAGGGCTGGGTCACCGAGAGGTGAGGGGCTCCCCCACTCTCACAGCATGTTGTCGGCCAGCTTTGCGAACTCCCGAGCCCCTCTGCCTGCTCTGGACTACTCGGGCTCAGTGAGGGACACTCGGACCTTGCCCCCACAACTCTTGCTCTTAGAAAGAGATGCAGAGAAGAAGCTGTTTTCTTTCACTGCGTGTCGTGGTGTCTGAAAATGGCAGCTGGAACCGTGGCAACCATTTTGTGCTGGTGAGAAAGAGGCTGGTGAACTGAAGATGGTATAGACAGAAACACGCTCAAATATTCACACCAGAGGGTGTGAACATTTGTTTCTACACCAATGAAGGGGTGTGGGCAGAGACTTTTAAAAATGAAAAGAAAAAAAAGGACTCTGTTGATGCCCTTGAAGATACAAGCTGCCATGATATCTTCAGATCAAGGAGAGTTCTGCCAACAGCCCAAGAGAGCTCAGGAAGGGACGTGCATTCCCCTGTTGAACTTCTGATGAGAACACAGCCCCAAGACACCATGGCTGCATCCTGCAAGGCCCGAGCAGCTAAGCTGTGCCCTGACTGACCCACAGATACCCTGGGGTCAAATGTGCCTTTTAAGCCATTGTGTGTGTGGTAAATTTTTACCCAGTAATACAAAAGCAATACGACATTGCTCAGTAGCAGAAAAACCCTGCCCCTCCTTACAGAAGGCGCTCCGGGTGAAGTCTGGCCCTCTTGCTGCCTCCGACAGTCTGTGGTGCCCAAGGGCCCCCTGCGTCTGGGTGTGCCGGTGCCATGAGGGAGGGCACATGCCCCGTGGACTTAGGCGACCCCACGCTTTGCTTTTGTTTTTCCAAAACGCCTGCAGCCTTTCCTCCAGGGCTCCGGGTTCTCTTTCCTTCATGAAGATGGTTCTCCTCAGATCCTTCCTCCCGGGCTCAAGCCAGTCTCTCCGGAGTCTCGGACAACAGGGAAGCCACCTCCCCTCCCAAGTCCCCATGGAGAGGGTTGGGAAGAACCTCGGGAAACTCTGATGGGTGCCCAGAGCCTGCCAAACCTACGAGGCCGTCAAATCCCCTCCAGAGACACAGAGAGACGGCCGGGGGCCGGGGACCCGAGGCTGGGAAGCCGGTGCTCTCCCAGGCAGAAGAGGCAGAGGGGCCTCACTTTGCTTTCGGGGCCTCTTGGCGATTGGAATGTATTTCACTGGGTCTTTGGTCATCGTGAAAGGCCTACACGGTGCTCGAGTAAGTCCAACGGTTCAGAGGCAGATAAAAGACAAGCCAGGAAAGATGGTCTGATGAGAGTCCCCAAGGGGGACATAACTGCAGTGCTGCCTGCCATCACCCCCCACGGAACGTTCCCAGCGCCCATCCAAAGAGGACCGGCAGTGGGTGACAGCGGCTCCCTCCTGCGAGAACTCTGGCAGCTGCTGGAGGCAGATGTGCCGCACGGATGCCCACAGCCGAGGCTCCTCAACAAGAGGGTTCGCGGGAGAAGCCCACCCACTTCCTGTCGCATCCCAGAGCCAGGAGCCGAAGGGCACGCTGTGCCAGTCATTACACAAACACAGGGACGCAGGCAGAGTGGCCACGCAGCCGGGCGGCAGGACGGGGAGCCCAGCACCCTGGCTGCGTCCCTGTTATCAGCCCTGTGTGGCCTCTGGCTCTGCCTGCAGCATGTGCCCTGCCCAGAGCTTGCAGGCCCTCGGGGCAGAGCTCAGGGCTCCCACAGTAACTGGAGGTCTGGCATCCCCTGGACATCAGTGGCTCCTCCCCAGGTCAGACCATCGTCCCTGGAGTTGGGGCTGTCATTGGGTGCTTGCTGTGCTGTGGGTGGCTTGTGCAGCCCACCCTGGCCCTCCTTGCTGAAAGAGCTATTGAAGCCAAAGGGACAGGACCTGCGGACGGAGCCCAAGGTCCCAGCCATGGCCACCTCCTCTCCAGGCTGGCGAGGGACTTACAGTAGAGCAGCACCCCTTCAGGAATGATTTATAGGCCTCAAGCGGGGGTCCATCTGTCTCACAAGACCCCGCTGCTCAGGCCAAGTATTGCTGGGTCACGGCCCAGGAAGGTCACCAGGGGTCAGATAAAGACGATATGCAGTCTATCAGTGACCCCTCTGCTGGACAGACCCCGGCGTGGTGGGCTGTGCTGGAGGGATTAGTGATCTGTCATGGGCTCCGTGAGGGAGAGGAGGGACATGGCTGACTGGGGTCACAGGGTCACTTTGCCTCAGTGATTGAGTGACTTACAGATAACAAGCTTGTCCCAGAACTCTTGCCAAGCCAGAGGGTCTAGCAGCCCCCACTAGACCCAACCCCAGGAGAAATGATGGGCGGGTGACGAGGTGGAGCAGGGCCCAGTGGCCAGCACTCAGGAGCTGCTCGGTAAGGAAGAGCTGGTTGCCTGAGCAGACCTGCTGCTCCTTGAGGGAGCGCAGGAGGGTCTGGGCCGCCTGGCATCCACCACGCCCTCCGGTCAGGGCTGTCCCTTCCCTTGGGGAATTGTTCCTTCTGGTGAGCAGAGCCCTAGATGACCGTGTCCCTCCCCAGCCCTGGGGCTGGCCCAGGACTCAGGCACAGGCACAGGTCTCTTTCCCTGGGAATTGAGCCGCTGGCAGCAGGAAGAAAGGCAGAGGCAGACGCAGCCCGTCCCCGGGCTCCCAGTCCAGCGTGAGCACCACTGGGCGCGAGTGATCAGGGTGCAGAGGGGCAGCTGAAGGGATCGCTGTCGGGGCTTGGGAGCAAGGGTGAGGGGCTGGGGACAGGGACGACTGCAGGGGTGGAGGGAAGAGCCAGGGCACACTGTCCCTCACCGGGAGGAGTCCCAGGTCCTGGGGGAGCCTTGGGTGCCACCGTGGGCCAGGACAGAGATGGAGGCAGGGATGGAGGCTGGGCTTTCCTCTCTCAGCCCTGGGTTCTGCTCCTGTGTGCCTGGACCTTCACACCGAGCCTTCCAGAAAAGGTCCACAGACCTGAGGTCACCTGCCCCCAGCTCTTCCCAGGCCACGGCTCGAGAAACCTGTTTCTGGAACCAGCAGAGACCTGAGCCCTGTGCCATCCCTGGGCACGCGGTGTCGTGAACATGGAGGAAACTTTCTAACTCAGGCTTCCTGCTGGCATAAGCAGCTCCATTAAGGGGCCTCTGAGGCCAGGTTTGCTGCATGGTTGCTGTGAGTTCCCCAGGGGCATGGAGGAGCAGGAGCAGCCAGGAGCTACACAAAGACGTCTCCGGAGCCCCCACCCTGGGATGGTCGTGAGACACCCTGTCCCCACAGGCCGTACAGGAACGCTGAGGCGTGCTCCTGAGTGGAGGTCTGAACCAGCACTGCCTCTCCTGCTGCTGGCACGGGAGACCCTGGCCCTGCCAAGGGAAACAAGTCCGACGTCCAGCCCGTCCCTGAGGTCAGAACCCTGGAGATGGCGAACTCGATTTCATCTCAGGGAAAGCTCCGAGTGTGACGCCAGGACGTGGGGACTATCTTAGGTAACTTTACATATTAACTAAAAAACAAAATGGAAACCAAACCAACAACAGCAAAGAGATCCTTGCTCGAACCCAGGATCGAAGCTCAAGACGGAGCCCTTGGAGCAGCGGGGGCCGGCACTCCGGGTGTGTGCTGCTCGCTGCTCAGAACACCCTGGCTCTCCGCCACCAGTGTCCTGGTGCACCTCTCACAGTCCAGACGAGGTGCCTGCCTCGCGACAGCCCCTCGACCCTCCGGCTCACGTTAGCCCTCCCCTGTGCGCCCGGCCCTCACTTGCTCTCTGCACGCTGCGCTCACTGTCATCGCTGTCCCCTGATATCCTGATGGTCACGAGCATCAGGCTTTCCCGTAGACCGCGGGTTCCCTGAGCACCCTGAGCCACGCACGTCCTCTCTGTGAGGGGCTGGCACGCTGCTGGTGCCCTGGGAGGGAAGGGTGCCCACGTGCCTCGTTCAACGGGCTCCAAGTGCAAAGGTCTCTGGAGCGCTTGGGCGGGTGCGGGTCCGGGAACCGGGCCCCAGGCTGTGAGTGTGGCACTGGTGTCTGGGTGTCTCTTGCTCATCAGCCACCGCTGTGAAGAGGGACGCGCCACAACTGCAAAGCTCGTCCTGCTCGAGGAGAAGTGACACGGAAGAGAGACCCGTGGATTTCCAGATCCTGAGTGGGCTCAGGGCAGTGATTAAACAGGAGCGTTTACTCTGAACATCCTGGCAGCCAAGACAAAATGGAAATCGTTCAGGATCATCAGCATCTTCCTGTTATTCAGTCCTAGGAGGACATGAAAGACTAGGTCCCTGTTTAAGGTTGGTGGAAAGTGCTTTTGACTCCTAGTTTGTTAAGGATACAAAGCATTAGTCATATACTCAAATCTGGGGTCATCTGAAGGTTATAGGAAGAGCACTTGGGAGTACAGAGACATGCAGGCTGAATGTCCTCTTGGACCTGTGACTCTTGACCAGATCACGTCACATATGCCAACGGCTAGGTTCTGTGACAACTAACTCACCAGTTTCTTGCTTGGGGAAGAGCCTCTCCAGAAGGCCATCCAGGGATGCTGAATCTCTCCCCTGTGTCCTGCTTCTGCTCTCCAGAGGTCCCATCAGGCCACTGGTGGTTGGGGAGAGGAGAGAGACAAGTGGGCACATCCTCCTCTGAGCCCTGACCTGGAACTTGTCCCAGGGCCACCTTTAACTGCAAGAGGACTGAGAAAGTAGCTCCTACCTCTCTGTGCTGCAGTGCCAGCTCCCGGGGGTCCCAGTCACACATCAGGGTTGCCAAGGAAGCACAGTGCCCACGTGTGGCGCCCACACCCAGGAGTTCTGAGTGGGGAGCCTGGTGGTCACGGGCACAGCGTCTGAGGGTGTGGGGTGAGTCTGATGACCCTGGAGGAAGATCCTCCCTCAGGCTGTTCCCCTCCACTGCTCGGTGTTTCCCCGACCACCTGCACCAGGCTGGACAGTGTCCCCCCCAAATGCCCATCCTCACCAGGAACTCAGAATGTGAGTCTATTTGGATGCACTTATGAAGGTGGGGTCTCTGGGTATAACTAGTTCCACTGAGGGCATGCTGGGCGAGGAAGGGCCCTGTTCAGTGACTGGTGTCCTCACGGAAGGGGGGAGACGGAGACACACGGAGGAACCTGGAGACCCGCAGGACACAAGCCAGGACAGCACAGCAGGAGACTGGGTCAGGGAGCTGCAAGCTGGGGACCACGGGGGCCACTCCACAGCCAGAGCACGAGGGGCAGGAAGGAGCCTCCGGGGACTGCCTCCACTCAGGCCTGGCTCAGGGCTTCTGGCTCCAGGACTAGCACACATCCCTGTAGTTTTAAACCATCCATTTGTGCTGATGTGTCGGAGTGCACCATCTGACCCTGTGGTGGTTCTGAGTGGGACCGAGGGTGGGTGTGGACAGGGGCCGCGTGGCCTGCAGGGAGATGCACTGGGCACTCCCAGGCGGGGCAGGTTCCTGGAGGCGGCTGGTGTTGGAACCCGGCAGGAAGCTGGGCGAGGCCCTCTCCCCCTCTGCTCCATTCCTCGACTGTAACCTGAAAAGTTGCGCAGAGCATTCTGGGAGTAGACTGGGCCAGCGCCGCCCGGCCCCCCGCTCCTGCTGAGGGCTGGGCCGCCAGCTCCCGGCGGTCACCACAGGTTTTCACACATACCAGTTGGAAGAAAACTGCTTTCTCACCTCCTTAAGTCTATCAGTAAAGAAAGAAATCTTAAAGGAAAAAGACTTTTCCTTTCTTCCTTTCCTGTCTTTGTAAAATCTTTTTATTGATCCTACGAAATTAGAACACAAACAGCATGCAGGTGGCCCGTCGAGGTGGAGAGACCACCTCCGACAGATCGCGACACATTGTATGCTTGGTGTGGTGTGCGGCCGAGCTCCCAAACCAGCCAGACAAAGGCCATCCCAGGGTCAAAAGGCAAGGCACGTGGCCATGACCAAAGAAGGAACCAGCCATGGGCTCTTGACAGTCCAAGAAGCAGCGGCCCGGCCAGGTGTGCAGGTCACAATGGCAGAGAGCTCCACGCACTGCCTGCAACAGGAGATTTGAGGAAGTGCCCTTGTCATAGGTCACCCGTGGGACTACACATGGGCAAGCAATTGGACAGAGGGCATCCAATGCCCTGAAGTGCAAAGGGCAGTCATGTTCGTCGGAGTTGGTTCAAGGAGAAGGCTGAGGTTCTGAGACGGGGTGGAGAGGTGAAGGGAGATGTTCACTATGGCCTGTTCATCCATTCTGAAGAAATGGCAGTTACATGAATAACTAGTAATCAGGAATTGGTGAAGGAAAGGGTGGGTCTTGCCCACATAGGAATGCTCGGCCTGGCGAGGAAACAAATTCTTTAAAATCATAATCCTAGCTGGGAGCGGTGGTACATGCCTGTCATCCCAGCACTTTGGGAGGCTGAGACAGGAGAATCGCGAGTTCAAAGCCAGCCTCAGCAATGGCGAGGTGTTAAGCAACTCAGTGAGACCCTGTCTCTACATAAAACACAAAATAGGGCTGGGGATGTGGCTCAGTGGTCGAGTGCCCCTGAGTTCAATCCCCAGTACCAAAAAACAAACAAACAAACAAACCACAATCCTAGTGACTCTGGAGGCTGAGACAGGAGATTACAAATTCAAGGCCAGCTTGGGCAACTTACTGGGACCCTGTCTCAAAATAAAAAATAAGCAAGGCTGGGGACGGAGCTCAGTGGTAGAGCACCCTGGGTCCAATTCCCAGCACCAACCAACCAACCAACAAAACTGCTTAAAAACGTAATAAATATTTACAAAATAAAACTATAGGACAAATAGGTTACAAGGCAGTGTATGGATTGTCATTAAACATCAGCCTCTTACCTAGAGGCCTGGAGACAAACACTCGAATCAGTCAGAGGCCAACAGCGCCCGCAATTTTGGCTTTAGTCACAGGCTCAGGACTTGCCGTGGATGAAGGGAGACACCTGGGTGGCCGTGGCTGGGTGTGACTTTTATTTTAGTTTAAGTGCTGTCTGTCGATTGTCTACAATGATCATGTAACTTTTTTTTTTAAGATGCGAAATCCTTCCATCCCTCCTAGCTCCTTCTCTCTGTTCTGCTTTGGCGGTTTGGAGTCAAGGTGACCTTTAACCCAGACTGGGCCCATCTGAGCTAAGAAGGGAAGGAGACACAGGGAACAGTGCTGCGCGAGGGCAGAGTGAGACCCCAGAAGGCTCCTGCAGGCCCCTTCCCCTCTGCGCTGTGACCAAAGCTGCTAGGCTTCAGAGCCGCAGCTGAGTTTGGATAGGCCCCACCCACCCCTAGCCAATCGGGTTTTCTGCAGACACATTTGACCGAGGCGCTGTGTGGGTCTAAGTCCTCTGAGAAGGGTGCTTCGGACACAACGCTTTCTTTGATTCACAAGGAGCGTGGCTGCCTCCGAGATGGCTCAGTGCTGAAGGTCAAGAATCTGGGACCTGACTTCAGGGCCTGGCGGGAGTCATGTGGAGGGCACACCTGTGAAGGGCAGTGGCTCCTGTGAACGGGTGCTCTCCCAGGGTTCACAGCAGCCAGAGGTGGGGACTCTCGCTATTGCTATTTCCTAGAGGAGGAGCTGAGGCCTCCCAGGTGGGCAGCCTTTGATGGAGCCTGACCTCAACCTCCCTACCCTGAACTGCTCTGTGGGCTGTGAAGGACAGTGGGCACCGGGACCTTGGGCTTGTGGGGCTGCAGGTCCCTGGAGGAGCAGGTGATGTCCCCTGAGCATGAACTTGGGACCCGTGGGTCTTTGCCTGGACTGTAAGCTGGGGCTCTTCCTGGAAGGTGTAGAAACCTGCTCAGGAGTGAGACTGAATGGCAGCCCCAGCAGATAGGCTGCGTCCTGACCAGGACCTGCGAACGTGCCCTTGTTCAGAAAACAGTTCTGTGTGGAGGTAATTACATCAAGGATCTCAAGAGGAGACCTTCCTGGGCTCCCAGGTGATCCCTAAATCCAACAATGAGGGCTCAGCAGGAAGAGCCAGGCGAGGGTGGAGCCTGGAGCCCCCTGAGCTGGAAGAGGCGGGAAGGAGCCTCCCTGGAGCCTGTGGGTATCTCCACTTCAGACCTCCGGCCTCCAGAACAGGAACGGAGAGAGCTCTGCTATTCTGAGCCGCCAGGTTTGTGGTAACCTGAACGGCAGCCGCAGGAAGCCGACAGGCGACGAGGGGACCCACAGGCTGTCCTGGTACCTGTTTGTGTTTTCTCCGGCCTTTGGTCCCAGGAAGAGTCCCGTCTGCTGGATGACGCTGGCCGGGCCTCACTGCCCAGGCATCTGCCTCTGAGCCTGGTGGGACCTGGAAGGAGCGTGGGCCATGGGCCCTTTTTTGGTTACAGGATCGGGCAGCTTCGCCAGGCCAGGAGGCTGCGGGAGGCTGGCTCTTCCCTCCCTCGCCTTCTTATCATGATGGATGCCGCTCGGGGGTGAGATGGAAACTTAAAACTGCTTCGCTCTGCACAGCTCTGGGCAGGGCTGCGCTGGATTTACTTGAAAATCCAGGGTCATAAACTTTTAAAAATAGGCACAGGGCTGCCAGTCTCATTAACGGGACTCGCTGATTTATTAAGATACACCAGCATTCCCTGCAGAGTTCTGGAACTTGCTGGAAAGATCCTCCTTACAACTGGCGTAGTTTGGCCCTCCATCCCCACCCCCTGTTCCTCCTAGAGGTCTTTCTGGACACCCTCCACCAGAGGCAAACATCTGGCACTCTATAAGTGCTCCTCTGATGGTTCCAGTGGAAAACGCTAAGCACCCCCGGGGCTGGTGCGGAGGGCCGGTCGGGTGGTGTTTTGCTGAGCATGCGGAGGCTGAGGAGGCTGCGGAGGCTGAGCTGAAAGGGTCAAAAGAAAGAAAGGGCCGCCAGAGGGCTGTGCCTGCGTGTTAAAAGTATATTTAGCCAGCTCTGTTTGGATAATGGTGGAAAATAAAAGTTTCTGGGGACTCTGCCGACTTCTTCACAGCATGCTCAGACCCCTGAAAGCTGGGAGGCAGCAGGGGAGCAGATGCCTGGGGAGAAGCCCTGCTGACGGGGGCCTGAAGTCTCCCGTGGGTGCTCATGGATGCTCTGCCCGCAGCGAGCACCCGCCCACTGCCACACCCTGACGGGCTCCTGCGCCCAGCACCCCATGCAGTGGTCTAGGGAGCAGGGTCAGGGAAGGAGAGCAGCTGGCCGCTGGCGCCAGCCTTGTGTCCCTACTCGCTATCTGATTAGGCACCCGTCTTCAGTGCTCAGGACCCAGAAAGGCAGACTCTTTTTTTTTTTAATATAAATTCTTTTTCCTTTACACGGAGAGAAGTCCATGTGCGACGCCAGCTTTTGTTCTGCTGAGTTGGATGTGGTGGGCAGGGAATGTCCCCACCCAACAGTGGTAAGCTGAAATCCGTCCTTCTAGACCTTTCCAGCCAGCTTTGGACCATACTGATGACAGAGGGGACATGGAGTCTCTCCCACAGCCTTGGGACCCCACGCCCCTCTGTCGTCCCAAGGAAGCTGCAGCTTTCTTTGCCTGATTAGAGAAAAAAATAGCTTTCCTGAAAGTGGGTCTCTGTGGGGACAGAAAAAGCCCCCGGGGGGCGTGTTCTGGAGACTTGGCATCCGCACCCTGCCCTGGTGGGGTGTGTCATTTGAAGATTGCATTTGGATGCTTCTAACAGAAACTCCCAAATAGTGGCTTCAGTACCGTGGGTATCATTTTTCTCCTGTGTTCGGAAGTCCCCGGCTGCAGCAGACAGCAGCGTTCAACACGAGGCGCCCCGGCTGGGGTCGTCTTGGTTTTCTTGGACTTGATTTTATTGTTGCCTCCCAGCGTCGAGCTGGCTGCTCTGTGGCCACCATGCCATTCACACCCCAGTGGGAAAGACCGGGGAACCGGAGGCCAGACGGTCAGATGCCATCCCGAACCTACAGGCAACTCTGCTGCATCTCGTGCTCCCTGTTGGACACAGGATCACACCTAGCTGAAAGGGAGGCTGGGAAATGTAGATCTTTTTTTCAATGCCACTTGACAATTTGCTCTGTAAATAAGAAATAAAAGCAGAATGAATATCTAATTATTTCTACCCCATGAAACTAGCTCAGAGCAGTTTTGACTTGTTTTGAAACAATTGCAGGCTGCACCACAGAGGCAGAAGTCACCCGCCAGTCCAGAGCGATCCCTTGGTCTCAGTCACAGCGGCGTCCCTGAGTCCACACCGCAGGGCCTCCATCAAGGGGCTCTAGCACACCGCGGTCTCAGGCATCCTACAGCCAGAGCCTGACTCTGCAGGCTGCTCAGTCGCGTCTTCAGGAGGCTGGGGCTCTGGAGCCCACGTTAGCCATCGGCAGCCCCGCGCATGCAGGAGGGCTGCCGACCCCAAGGGGCCATTTCTGTGCCTGCGGGTGGAGCGGACCCGGCGGTCTGTATGTACATCATCTTGAGGATTCAGGACTCTCTGCTTTATTGCTTATGATTATTTCCTTAGACTAAATTCCTAGCATAAAATTTCTGGACCAATGTCCACAATATTCTAATTCTATAGAGATGCTCTCGAGAGCACTTCTGGAAAACGTTGAACGATTTCTGCTCCCTGGGGCCTCTCACCGCCATCCGCCAGCGTCGTCAATGGAGAAACTTCGTCTCATGTTGAGACGCGCGTGGTGGGGTCACGGGAGGAGGCAGAGTTTTCTCCCATGTCTTCAGTTTTCATATTTTTCTTCTGCGTTTTCCGTTTGAGCACGACTTGGCTTTCTCAGGAGCTCATGACTGAGCTTATGAGAGGCATGCTGGCCCCAGCGGGATGCTCAGTCCCTCTTCCTTCCATGGTCGGCCTTCCAGAAGGCGTTGGGGAGGAAGCACTGAGTCCTCAGTGGTACCCAGAGGGTGACGCAGCCTTTGTGTGACTTCAGACACATTTGCACATACCTAGGGACAAAGCCGACGGGGTCCCTCTATGTTCCCAAGACCACTCAGGGCAGTGCTGGGACAGTGCCGGGGGCTGGGGTGCCAGGAAACAGGCAGGGACATTCCTGCTTTCTAGACTATGTCACCCCGCTGTGTGAGAAAGCGTCCCATGCGGTGGCGCACGCCTGTCATCTCAGCACTTTGGGAGGCTGAGACAGGAGAATCGCAAGTTTAAAGCCAGCCTCAGCAATGGCGAGGTGCTAAGCAACTCAGTGAGACCCTATCTCTACATAAAACACAAAATATGGCTGGAGGTGTGGCTCAGTGGTCGAGTGCCCCTGA
Organism: Xerus rutilus; assembly: GCA_028644305.1. NCBI lineage: Eukaryota > Metazoa > Chordata > Mammalia > Rodentia > Sciuridae > Xerus > Xerus rutilus. Next base: position 2,425,662 of record CM053414.1, read on the forward strand.
ATTCAATCCCCAGTACCAAAAAAGAAAGAAAGAGAAAGTGACCTGCGTCCCCTGGCAGAGTGGGCGAGCAGTTACGGAAACTTAAAGGCTTAGGCAGCAACCCCTGCAGAGCCTCCCCCAGCCCCGCTCGTAAACAGATTGTAAAGGCACAATCAGCCCAGGGCCCTCCACTGTGACCACTGGACGTGAGCCAGGCCTGTTTTCTTTGCACCAGTTCAAAGAAACCTACCTGCAGACCATCAGGCCGACCCTTCCGCCCTTCTCCCGAGGGCTAAGGAAGCGCCTTCATTTCTTTGCTGGTGGGAAGCAGGGAGGAAGGCTCTGGGTGGAGGCTGAAGGGGCCGCAGGCTTTACAGAGGCCCTGCAGGAGCGAGCACGCAGACACCACCCGGTTCTCAAGCCTGGGTGGCACTTGTTAGAGCAGCGCCCTCTGAGAGCTTTCAGAGACGGGCAAAATAAGGCAGCAGAGGACTGGAGGCCTCCGCACGCAGCGCTGGGCTGGATTTGCTGTCCGCCTCCTTGCATCCCTCTTGAGCGCTTAGACGAGTCTGGATCTGCCTTCTTGGTGGCCGGTGGGAAGCGCCTCTCACACGCCGCTGGCCTTGGAGGAGGCCTGGTCTCCTGCCCCTCCACCGCCTCCTCTCCTTCAGGAGCAATTCCTGTGGGCCTGTCGTGACTCCTCCTCATGACACATAAAGCCCTCTGCCCCAAAGAGACAGAATACACCTCCCCTGCTCGGAACCTGGAGCTCACTCATGAGCCTCTGCCACATGGCAATGGACACAGGCCCAGGGTCTCTGGTGAGAAAGTGACAGGTGCAGGGAGTCCAGCCTGGCTGGCCGATTCTCATCCTGTGCAGCCTTGAGAGCAAATGACCCTTCTCCTCGGAGGTGCTAAGGCACTGTGGCTGTTTCCCAGGGGGCCTTGTGGGAACCCCAACAGCTGCCACAGTGGGTGTGCTGGGAAATTAGACAAGACAGAGGAGGGTACCAGCAGAGTCTGGCACCTCTGTCCTTGGTATCCGGGGGTTTCTGTGCTGCCCAGGTGCATACTGCCCAACCTCCGGCCTTTAGGACCCTTGGCCTCCTGGGGTGGGCTCAGCACTGGCTCCTCTGGGCTCTCCCTGGCCCTGGGTCTGGTGGGAGCCCTCTGTCATCCAACAGGGTGCACCCAGCTCCGTGTCCTCAATCCTGCTCACTGGCACATGCATCCTGGGGGCTTGTGTGGCCCCCTCTCTGGACGCTGGGCTCCTCCAGGGCAGGCAATGTCTGTCCAGCCTCCCCCGAAGGCAGCCCCTGCACACAGTAGGCACACAGTCGCATGGGAGGTGGAGTTGTGACAGGACCCTGTGGTCTGCTGTCCCTGGTCACTGCTGGCTTTTCAATGGAAACATGCCCCAGGCGAGGAGAGGCCTGGGCGCTTCTGCTGGAGGAAGATATTGTTGCCTGAATTTTAAGCCAGGGCTTGAGGATACTTGGAAAAAACAAAGGAACTCATCCCCAAATAAAGACACTGGACCTGGGCCACCAAGTCCAAAGTGACCTCAGTTTGACCACGTCGGCAGGACCGTCTCTACATGTGGTCCCGCTCACAGGTGCTGGGCCGGGGCCTCCACTCGCCTGTGAAGACAACTCTCGAAGGGTCAGCTGGTGCAGCTTTTCTGGAAAGAAATATAATTACAGGCGTCAAAAGCCTAAAAAACGCAGGCAGCTCCTAGTCCTGGTGGATCCACCTGCAGCAACCGCGCCTGAGCACAAAGGCCTGCGAGGGAGGCCCCGCGGCGCTGCTTCACGAACGCTCACGTGAAGCGCAGATAAAGGGCGAAACAGACCTTTCAACCCGGGCAAGAAAGGCCTGGAGTAGAGGCTGGTGAACAGGGAGTTGGTTTATCTTTCAGACGGGGGTTGGGAAACTTCTGTAAAGAATGAGATGGTAAATATTTAGGCTGCCAGGGCCGCGGTTTCCAGGGCCGCTCCTCACCTCCACCGGGCTGCGAGACCGCCGCGGACCACACACACACCAGGCTGGCTGCGTTTCAATAAAACTTTATTTACCAAAACAGGTGGTGGGCCGGTGGTGGCCCACAGGCTGCAGATCGCCAGCTCCTGTTCTGGACCAAATGCCAGGCAACGGCGACCTGAAGGACACCCATGGGCCACACGGTCCCAGCTGTGGAGCCCCTGAGCTTGGGTTCCTCAGAATCAAGCCCTGACTCCAGAGTTCAAGGCCAGGAGTGCATCTGGGAGGCAACCCCAGGAAGCACCAGTAGGGGGTGAACAAGGGGGGCGGGGTAATTGAGGGAGGCTGCTGGGAAGCTGCCCTGTGGCACAGCCAGAGCCCTCATCCTGTCCTGCTGGGCGGGCACCTGGAGTTTCCCTGCCAGGGCAGGAATGGGGTGGGGTCCTCAGCTCCTGGGGGGCATGGTCTCAGCCCTTGTGCTCACTCTGAGCTCCCAGGAAAGGGGCCGAGGCAGAGACTGAGGCCCCAGAGCGACCTCATCCTTGCATTGCTATGGGGTGTCATTGTCCTCACAATTCAAAAATGTTTAAAAATATAGAAATGATGCCAGAGAAAAAAACTAATGGTTTGGTTCATGGTCTGAAGTTGGTGGATGAAGTTAAGTTGTGATCAACAGCTCAGCTGCAAAGCAACCTGAGAGACGGTCTAGAGCACGCTGCACGTTTACCCCACCGCTCGGGGCCTCACGCGAGCCCGCGAGCACACGCACGTGCCACGGTACACATGTGCGCATGCGCACGCACCTACGTGTAGGTGAGCCTCAGGTCTGCCTATGTGCCACCACCCCGTCTATCTTCCCATCGGTCTGTCTGTCCTCTCTCTCCTGGGAGGGGAGAGGCAGAGCTTGGCATCGGTAGGACACGTACCAAAACGTGGATGTGGGCTCCCCCAGCGTCTGTGCAGTTCAGGTCCTTGAACAACAGACATGTGCCACTCACACAGTTTCAAGTTCAAATTCTCAGACCCTCTGGCTCCTGCAGCCTGGAGTGAGTGTCCTAGATTGCCCTGGCAAGAGGAGCGTCAGGTCATTCTCTCTGTGGAGCCGGGAGGGCCACAAGGGCCATGGGACCCCCAGAGCTCCCTGTGTGGACCCTGGATGGAGACAGGTTGTCGACAAGCAGCCAGCCAGGCAGAGAGCTGGTTCCGGCTGGTGCTTTCTGTCCTGGGCTCAGGGTCCACCAGAGATGGTGGAAGGTGCCGAGGAGCAGGGTCTTCCAGAAAGGGCTTGTGCAGTGAGGAGAGAGGGGATAGAGGTTAGACTGCCAGGCACCTGCCATGTGAGGGGACCAGGTGGAAGAGGCGGGAAGAGCCATGGGAAGGGCCTGGGGCCAGCTGGCATGCCCCTCCATGCTTCATTCCCTCAAGTATTTGCCCATAGATCACCTGCAACTTGAACAACCTGGGGACTGTCCAGCCCCAGGACCTTGGCACATGCTACCACTCTGCCTGGGATGCTCTCTCCACATAGCTGACTTCTCACTCTCTGGTCTCAGCTTCATGGTCACCATCTCCTCTGAGAGGCCACCTCTGCCTGCTCTGGTCAGTACCTTCAGCCAGTGTTGTTCGCTGCCTCCCTCGCCCCCTCTTCAAGCTAGATCCCCATATGAAGTCCTCAGGGCTATATCTTGTTTTTTTCTGCCTTCCTGCTGGAAGATGGCCTTGGGAGGGTGAGACTCAGACCTCTGTAGGTCACAGCTGTGTTCCTAGGGCCAGAATCAGTAGATGCTCAATGAACTCTGGTTCCTTTCACTGGCTGCTCCCCGGGAGGACAAAACTTGGGAACATTACTGGGGTCTAAATGGTGCAAAGGAAGAAGACACAGAGGGGCCGGGCTGGCCTCATGCTGCACTTCCTGCTCGGGTTCAAAGTCAGCCCTGCCATCACGAGTTCAGATTGTTCCAGAATCTCACTAGAGCCTGTTCAAAAGGCTCCCAGCTGCTATCAGGAAACAGCTCAGGAAGGTCTCCATTCAACACAGAAACGGAGATGCAATCAGCCAGCCAAGGACTGAGCAAGTGCTGGTTCTGGAGTTTCAGACAGAAAGAACATGTTGGGAGCCGGAGGACGTGGACCCGCAGGGACCTTTTCTCTCTCCACCTGCCGGCAAGGCCAGGTCTGCCCCCTGAGCACAGGAAGCAGCAGGCCAGCCGCCAGGCTGTGGGCCCGCCCCCGCGGGCAGCCCTCCCCTGCTTGCTGGCATGGGCCCGCGATCTTTCAGCTGTGGCCTCGAAGGCCAGGCCCGAGCCAGGGGGTTCCATTATGGTTGCAATTTTGGCTTGTAATTTTATCACTCGAATCTAAATCCACTTCAGAAATGCCATAAACTAATTGTCACTGAATAAACTGAAACTTTTGAGGAGTTTATAAAAGTGATTTAATGAAAAAAAAAAGAAAGAAAGAAAATGGAAAACAAATGTTGCCCGCAGAATTGTTGGCAAGAAGGTGGAGACGCTGTTTCTTTTGAAGTGCTGCTTTGGCCTCTCGCAAGCCCTGCCCACGGCGGCTTTGGAGCCCCTCCGCTGGGGCGTGTTTGTCTTGGAGCTGGTGGCGCTGATTTCACATTTGTCCCCGGGAAGCTGACCCAGGAGGGCGGGGGGAGACACCGGCAGGGTCAGCTGAAAATGGACGGCCACCGATCAGATCAAGTCCTCATCCAAAGAATGAGCCTGGTTTCCCGATTGAGAATAATAGCAATGCCAACCAAGTCAGAGCCAGGGTTAAGCAGCTGTGGGTCGAATCCCACGCTGTGACCACTTTCCCAGGTTCTGGAGCCTGACGGGGGCGAGCCCTGTCGGTTCATGCTGGGCTCAGGTTTCCAGGACTGCTGCTGGCTGTCCAGCCATTCCATGCAGAAGCAGCCAAGGGTGAGGGCCCGCGCTGCTCATGCCGGACGGTTCTAAACTCAGCTGCAGGGGACGGGCGCGGGGAGATGGCACAGGGCTTTGATGGGCTTCTGTTCATTCTTTAAGAATGAAAATCTTCAGAGACACTTCTACCTGTACACCAGCTGGGATGGGCCTGGGGCAGAGCCTGCCTGCAGCCTTCCAGCGCAGGACGGGGAGAGGCAGGCTCCCTGGGCCTGTTGCCCATCCACAGGGGCCATCCACAAACCCCCAGCAGGAAGGAAGGCACAGGACTGGGATCCCTGGAACTCCTGCCACAGTGGCCTCATGGGCCCCAGGGGTATGGGTTCCAGCATTCCCGGGACTGCTGGGTGGGGGTGGGGTGGCTGTGGAATTCTGAGCTTCCTGGTTGGGCTGGTGGGGGGTCTGCCCCCGCCCCCGTCTCGGAGATGCTCCTCGACCTCTGGCCTCAAGCCCCAGAAGTCTCACGTCTCCACATGCCGACATGTGAGGACAGAGATCAGCCTGGCCTTCCGGGAGCAGGGCTCACAGACCTCCGGGTTAAAGCAAATCAAAAGGACACCAAACACTGGACACAGCCTCGCGTGGGAGGCCACGGGAGGGGCTGGTTCCTAAATCAGGACCCTCCAGGTGCTCCCAGCCTGGGAACCTGTGGGAGACAGGGATTCTCAGCCTGGGCCGTCCAGGGGAGCCCATGGGGGCCGGAGTCTGAAATCTGTGGCTCCTCTTATCGGCCTTTTCCCCGTGGCTCCCCTGGGTGAAGAGAATTGCGCTCTTAGATGCAGCAAAGACGGAGGCCCAGCAGCCCAGGCTCCAGCCTGGCCCACAGTGTTTGACCCCGGGCCTGTGGCAAACCCTTCCCTCGACCCTTCGTTCAGTTCCACACAATGGGCTCATTAGGCCGCACCTCAGGGACTCCGTGGAGAAGAGAAAATGAGATCCCAGAGGATAGGAGCTTCCATGTGGTACAGGTGGCTGCTTGGGGTCTGGGAAAAGGTGGCTAACCCAGGGAGCTCCTGCCTCGCTGGTCACTTGGCCCCTTGGGTCCCCTGGCTGCAGACCTCCCTTCTTCCTCCTCTGTCCCACACAGGGCTGCACCTCCGTGTGCCCTCCTGGGCCCTGCCTCCTCGCCCTGCTCCCCTGCTGGTGCCCAGGCTCTGGGTGGAGTCCTGGCTCAGGCCCTTACTTACCCAAGGGCCCAGGGTAGCTGCTTAGCCTCAGCCGACCTCCCAGACGGGAGCATCTCATCGGGTCATGATGAGGGTTAAGGCACACAGTGCTCCTTGTCATCTACCAGGCACGGCGAGCCCCTCCCCAGGACCCCTGAAGCTCTCTGTGCCCATGCGCCTGAGCCCTGGGCCCCTCCACCTCATACACATGGCCATTTCCTTCGCACTCCCAGTGCAGAGGCATCTGGTCCCTGCAGACAGGCGCGTCCACGCCTGAGCATTCTCCACCCCGGAGCATCCCCCACCGTCATTTCTCACCCTTTCGTGATTTCCCAAAAGACATGAGCCTCCCAGGCTGTCTCTTCTCCTCAGTGGATGGTAAGATGGGCAGAGCCAGAGAGCCTGGCGGCAGTGGGGCCAAGAGGAGCCCTCGAGGTGACAGGCCTGTACCTGGCCACCTGCAGCCATGGGCCCTTGAAATGTGGCCCATGTGACTGTTTCACTTGATGTTGATTTAAATTCGAGTCCCCACCATGGAACCTGGCTTTCTCATGGAACCAGGAGGGCAGCCTGCGGAGGCTGTTTCCAAACAGTGGCCCTGCAGCCCCCGGAGGTCCTGCAGGGCTGTACCTGGGAGGCAGAGGGAAGGACGGAGGCAGGTGGCACCTGGGCCCTGGCCAGGAGCCTCTGCTCCCATTCACAGGCCCCATCCTTCAGAGACAAGAGAGTGATAGGAGAAGAGACGGGTAAGCCACGGGTCGCTCGAATCTCGGTGACCAGACGAGAAAGCGGAGGAAGACGGGCTTGTCCAGGGTGGTGAGGTAAAGAGGCCCACCAACCCACTCAGGAGAAAACCAAGCCTCGCCTCTTCTGGGCGAGTCCCTCAGCAGAACAGGAGAGGTGCGGGAGGGGACGACAAGGCTCCCGCTCTGATCCTGCGCTGCTGGAAGTGGCTGGTCGCATCTATAAAATGAGGACGGAATACAGAACAAGGACGTCGAAGCCCAAGCCTGGTTTCAGCACTTGCTACAAAGCTCAGCACTGGACACGCAGTGCTGATGGGAAGACAGACAGACCAGCCAGCCGAGAAGGCCAGCGTGCTCAGCGGCAGAGCCTCCCACGTGGCTGGCGACCGCTGGCAAGAGGACCAGGGAATCCACAGGGAGAGGGCAGAGTCACAACCCAGTGCTGGGACACGCGGGCCTCCCCTCGCGCCCTCCACAGCTGTGAACTCCCGCGGAGCAGAGGCCAGAGCACAGCGCCAACCTGGGAACTGAAGCAGGACTCGGAGGACAGCGCGGGGAGCTCCTGCTGCTGCGTGGGGGGTGGATCCTGGCTGTGACATCAGAAGCCCAGGCAACAGGAGCAAGAACGGGGAGCACCAGGGTTCCCAGCGATTGACAAGAGGCGAGGGCGCGGTGCAGGTGTCCCCACAGAAGGCATCCACCCAGTGCGGCCTCTCCACAGGAAGGAAGTCCCAACAGCTGCCACCACAAGAAGGAGCTTCGCAGTCAACACGCCAGCTAAGCCAGCCACCCGCAGAGGGACACGTGAGGCTCTGAGGTGCCACGCACAGACACCTGGAGGCAGGCAGCACAGCGCGGCTGCGGGGCGGGAGGGGCTGGATGTGCAGGCTTGCAGAATGAAGAGGTTTGCGGTGACGGTGGCACACCGCCGTGACGGTACTTGGTGCCACCTACCCACACACTTGGACAGGGTTGGATATAAACCATACACTGTCTATACTCTAGCACAGCGGAAGGAAGAAGAAAGAATCCAAGGTGAGCGTGAAGGTTAGCTCCCATGGTGTGCCCGGAGAGTCTTCACTCGGCCAGCGGCGGGCACTGGTGTGCCTCTGCCTATCACCGTCAGCGTCATGCTCCCTATAAAGGCCTGTGAGGGGTTTTATGGAGGAGGAGGGGGAGGGACAAGAGGCTTGGCTTTGCTTCTCTTCCGTGGCCGGCTGCTTCTGCATTTGGAAAGGCCATCAGACCCTGTCACATTGTAAAAGTGAGGATCGGTCTTTCTGAGACCGTGGAGCCCAGACAGGCGAGACGGGTCCTGTTCTGGCGATGGCGACTCGGCCCTCAGTGGCGCTCCAGTGCCCTCTCTGCAGCCCTGGACTCCTGACTGGCCGGGCTGGCTGCCCACCCAGTCCCGGGACGCAGCCTGCCTCAGTGACACCTCCCACATTTCACCAGCGTCCTCCAAACACTCCTGAGTGTGGCTTCCCGTCCCCGTTTGCCATGTGGGACAAGGCAGGAGCCACTTGGGCTCGGGAGACAGAGGCAGGGTGACCCTTGCCTGGTGGTGCTGTCCCATCTGGATGCCCTGTGCCTCCCTCACGTGGGCGCTGGCTGGCTCCGGATGACCAGATATTTTTAATAAAGGGCCATCTATTTGGCCAATATTGTGCAGGAGAGCAGAGCAAGGATGGCTGCCGTGAGTTGTCCACCCTCCCAGAGTAGGCTGGTCAGCATTGGACGGGCAGGGTCCCACGGCACCTTCTCTAGACGCGCTTCCTCCAGCCGGAGGACGCCTCTCCTGGGAGCTCATACCTGGCACTGTCTCCCTCTCTGACTTTCTCTGTCCCTTCTCTTTTGCTTGGATGAACATTTGGGGCCAGAGCCAAGAGAGACCCTAGGCTGGGGCCTGAGTCCAATACCCATGTCTACGAGAGCCAGGAATCTGTCTCTGGAAGGAGAAAGAGGACGGGCTTGTTTTTCTTTCTTGTGGAAGCCATCGCTGCCACAGAGCCATCAGCAAACTGAGCCCCCAAGAGCCTGCCAAGCCCCCTGGCTTCTCCTCAGCCTGCAGTGGTGCTGAACCAGTGGTGGCAAGCCCACGGGGATCTGCTGGTCGCCCTCGGGCACAGGCTCGTCTTCCTACCGGGCTTTTGAGCTGGCCAAGTCACATCCCTGAGGTGACTCCAGCCTGCAGCGTCCTCCAAGCACAGCTCAGACCCCCAACAGGATATCTGGTGGTGAAAGACGGCATCTGATCTTATCACCTTCTCCCTGCAAGCCTGGCTCCACCAAAATAACTTTTATCTGGAAATAAAATAATGCAATTAGCGTCCTGACTGTCTGATGCCCTCTTAGGGGTCTGGGCTCTGATGATTTAAAGGCCTCCCCTGCCTGCTAATTACCCAGGGCGAGTGTCAAGTCAGAGGCATTTGATTCCACCGGGAGGCCAGGGTGCTCCAGCAACACGCCAGGCGCTGACCGCCCCGCCCCCGCGCGCTCTTTCTCTATTTGGATCTAAAACGGCTCCGTTCCCCGCACCCCACCCCTTCCCGGGGCAGGAAAAGTGCCTGCCCCTTGCAAGTGTCTTGGCTGCATTTACGTCACCTAGGAATTTTCTTTTTCTGGCTCACTCTCTGGCATGGCCCGGCCGAGAGGCTCCAGGAAAATCGTAAACCCTGCTGAATGGCACCGTGTAAGGGCGACCCCGCTGGAACGTGCTTGTGCTGGCTGTCTTGTGATGTCAGGAGGAACTTGGCCAGGAGCTGAGGTCGCCAGCTGAGTGCGGGTTTGGCCTTCCGTGTCTCTGGGGGAGGCATCGTGGGGACAGCTAGCAGGCTCTGGCAAGCTGCCCCCAGGGCCTTGGTGGGGGCAAGCCAGGCTGCCCCGAGGCTGCCCCGGTGGTCCACAAACACACCCAGAACCTTGGCTCTGCCCCAGAATAGCCTTGCAAACTTCAGGGATGCCCGTCACCCCTCTGAGCTTCAGTTTCCATCTGTAAAGGCGGGGACGCTGGGCAGGGTCAGATGTGTCCAATTTCGTTTTGTTTTGGGACTTTATTACCTCTGGAAAGGGTCCTGGTAGGGGTCCTTCATAAAGCAGGCTTCCTACACAGAGCCAGCCATTGCTAGCACAGCCCTATGCTGGAGCCCCTCGACCTGCCCAGGAGACTCTGGGGGCTTCTCACTATCTAACGAACACACCGCCAGATGCCCTTGATGGGGGTCTCGGGCTGGTGATCAGTCTGTATGTGTCTAACCTGGTCCCATTTCATGTCCCACCTGTCCACCTCTGCCACCTGCCATTGATGTACCTGTCATCCTCTCCTCTAGCCCTCATCTACTTGCCAAGTCACCAGCTCCACCTTCGTTTGTCCCCACAATTGCCGTGTCTGAGGATCCCTGGGGATCCTGTTCCCACAAACGTCCAGGCTGTGCCCCTACAGCCTGTGTCTCTGTAGTGGGCAGAGGAACCCAACGCTGTGGCCCTGGATTGCACTTTGACCCCAATCTGGCTCTTCAGTTGCTTCACTGAGAGAACAGCTTTGACTTTGGAAGTCGCTGCAAAAAGCCCAGGCTAGAGAACGGATAGCGCCCTGCTTCTCACGTGCACCCAAAGTTCCACTTCATGCCACACTTGTGTCCAGGTTGGAGCTACTTTCCCACAACTGGGGCCCTAATAGCGTTTGCATTATGGGATAGTTGCATTTATTACATAAATTCTTTTCCTACTTGACACTGAGGCATAAGAACCCGACCTTCTGTAGTTAGCTAGAATCCGTGCTCACACACGCCGCAGCCCAGCCACATCCCAGCCCGGGTGAGAATCCGGTGACCTTCTCACCTACGTCCATAAGGGCCATGCAGGAGGATGTCCGTCCCAGTGCTGGTTCTGGTGGTGAGAGCCAGGGAGCCCCTCAGGGGACAGCGGGTGACACTGGGAGATGACCACTGCAGAGGGAGGCGCCCGCTGGGGATGCCCTGATGGGCCTTCTCACCTTCTTGGGGGGGGGATAAAAGGAGACGTAACACCAGAGCACTGGTGCAAATGATGTCACACAGAAGTGTGCGCACAAGGACACACGCAGACATGCCGCAGTGTGGTCCCGACCCTCAGGGGCACTGCCACAGTTACCATGTGCCTGCTGAGTCGCCACAGCGGTTACAGTGGCCCAGGGATTAGGCAGTTGCCCACCTGGTGAGGGGAGATGAGCGCAGCAAACCCAGGCAGAGGGGCTTGGAGCAGTGTGAGGGGCAGGTCCCTGGACCCGAAAAGAAAAGGATGTCCCAGCCAACTGCCCTTGAGCTGCCCAGAATCAAATCTAGACCGTCAGCCGTGGTGTCTGCAGCTGCAATAGAGGCGCCTCCTCTACCCTTCTGAGCCCCAGGTGCTGCCTCTTGCCACCACGAAGCCCTTGGTCATTCCAATTCCCGCACCCCATCCCTGAGCAGCAGCCAGAAGCTCAAAGGCGTGGCCCACTGAAAATTAAGGAGAGAGCAAAGAAAGACCCGTCAGGCTCACGTTTCCCTTCGTCCTCGCCCTTCATGGCCCACGACCAATGGAACCAAGCTTCCTGGTGCAGTGCTGTGTGTTCGCTGGTGAACTCAAAACCAGAGACGGTCGGGGGCCATGCACTTGGCTGCAGCAGGATCACCCTAGGCACGTGTTTAAAAAATACTAGATTCCCAGAGCCTACTCCATAGAAGGCTCCCTGGGAGCAGATATAAGGAATCTGCAGTTTAAAAACACGTGTCCATAAAGTTTCCAGGAGTTTGGGGTGAAACCCGAGTTAGACTGGGCTTGCAGACGCACCTGTGGGTCTCCAGGTGCTGGGACAGGACTCGCCTGCGCCCCCTGGTGGTGAAGACCGGTGCACTCAGCTGTCCCTGCTTGGAGGAGCACCCCACAGAAGCCGCCCGCCTTGGGGCTCCTGGGCAAACCGGTGAAACCCCAGCCCAGTGTGGGGCCTTCCTCTCCCTTGCTTTTTGATCCTGTCCTGCATCCTACTGCCACAGGCACAGTCTCGTCCAAGCTTGCTCTGTCCACGGGTGCCCTCCAGGGTTCAGAGAAGGGCTTCTGCAGTGGAGCCTGAGCCCCCGTGGCAGGGGGCTGTTTTGCTGGGGGACCCCTCTCTTCACCCCCTGCACGTTGACTGAAGGCCACCCTTAGGCCAGATTCCTGCCCCTCATCCCCTCGCAGAAGCTCTCTGGTGATCCCTAAGGACCAGGGCGGGCATTTACCTGCGCCTCGGCTAGCGGGAAAGGCTCTGTCTGGGCGAGACGGATGAGACAGACTTGTGAGCGTTTTGTTCTGCATATTGTGTCGGCAAGAGCGGAGGATCCACAGGAGCCAGGGCTGTGCCAGGTTGTGTAAATGGACATACCCTGCCTCCAGGAACTTGGCACCTACAGGAACCATCAAATAGCCACGCAGATTGATATGACTAGAATTAGCAGCTCTGGGGCCTGAGGCCGGGTGGGAGGGCACAGCATGTGCAGAGGCCCTGCCCTGCATGTGGCTGCAGACGCTCCCTGGGAAGGCGGCAGCTGTGACCTGCAAGCCCTGGTGTCCCCGAGGGGTGATCTAGTTCACACTGTTGTTCCCCCAGACGCGGCGCACGCTCCTGATTTAGAAGGATCCACTAATCCAAGAAACCTGGCAGGGAGAACATCAGCTTCCTGCTGGGTCCTCGCCCGGGCCATCCACGCCCCAGAACCGCTGCTCTGGGGTTCTCTTTTCCTCTGTCACCAGCTCTGGGTTCTCATTCTGCTCATTACAGTGGAGAACACGCCATCGCTGGAGGAGAGACTGGACATGTGTGAGCCGGGGCGGGCTCGAGAGGACTGCCCAGAAGCTGGGCAAGAGCTGCCCGCGTCAGGAGGAAAGGGCACCGGGCGCTACCTTCCCTTGGGGCCGCCTGCTAGGTGGGCAGAGAGGGGGCCCCATGGGCTGACGTCTGAAGCCCATGCTCGGCCACCAGGCCCTGCTGGGGGAGGGGCTCAGGTGTGACCCTGGCTTTAGGCTGGCCTGTGCTGAGCAGGTGACGTGAAGAGTGGCCCCGGGGGCCCTGGCTGTGGGCAGGAGAAGGTGGGGGGCAGGGAGAGGACAAGCATCAAGCAGGGTCACAGTGCGGCCACCTTCCAGGGATCTCCAAGAAGTGGTTATGGCCAGCAGGCTCCCTGGTCCCCCACAGGCCGAGGAAACAGGAGGAAGAGGAGGAGGAGGCAGGAGGGGACCCTGGAGCGGGGCGTGGGCTCTCAGCGAGCGCCTTCTCGGAGCGCAGCCGGCCCGGGCTCCGTCCTTCCTTGAGCAGGCTTTATAAAGATCGAGGGGTTGACTCACTGCAGATCAGTTTCAGGCGGAAATCTGGGGGGAAATTTCTGAAATCGCAGGTCCGGGGATGCCTGCCACTCCTGGGTCTGCGTGTGGGAAGGGATTGCAAGCCCGTGTGGGGAGCTTTTGTCTCAGGGACATCAGCCGTCGGAAATCTGACAGGAAAAGGCATTTCCCAGGAGAATGTCTATTCACGTCCATCGGAAACGGCCACCACTGGCCCTCAGCGCAGGCGCTGGGCCACAGGGTGGAGGGGCGAGCACAGGGCTGTCGCGGGGCCATGGTGTCTCGCTCATTAGCAAGCACCCCTGAGCACCCGCGTCCCGGGCACTCCCTCTGCGCTGGGACACTCAGCAGGCGCCTACGGGGGGTTGACCAGGACCTGGCCAGAGAACCAGAGAACCAGATTGGGAGCCGGTGGGGAGTGGGGCTGGGCAGAAGGGCTAGGAGGGAAGGCCACGAGGCTAGCGGGTTCTCTGCCTCCTGGAGAGGAGCAGGTGTGCCAGGGCAGCCAGGGCCAGCCGGGGAGCCAGAGTCAGGTGGGCCAGGGGAGGGCAGATGGTGCTGGGTAGGCCTGGCCAGTTCACGAGCCTAGGGCCATTTTGAGGACTTTGGGTTGAACTGTGCAGAGATGGAGCCTTTGGGAGGTCTGGGCGGGAGGCAGTGTGACCCAACTCAGGCTTAAAACTTCAAGTTGTCTGTGTGGCAGAACTGCCTGGGGTGTCAAGGTGAAACAGGGAGGTGGCCGCTGGGCTGGACAGCAAGAGAGGGAGGTGGAGCAGCATCAGGCAAGGTTGGGATGGAAGAGAGAACCTTTGGGGGGAGGGGGGAGGAAGAGGAAGAGGAGGGGAGAGGGAGGGGGAGAGCACTAGGGAAGCAGGGAGGCAGGGGTGGAGTCAGAAAGGACCCAAGGGTGTCGAGGCCTGAGCCCCTGTGAGGATGACCAGCTGCCATGGGGAAGACTTTGGAAGGAGCAGGTTTCGGGACATTTTGGGGAGGAAATAGCTGTGGCCACTGATGTTCCCAGGGGACATTGCCAAACCACAGGAGGAGGGGGCGGGGACGTGGCAAAAGCTGCAGCAGGACTCTTGGTGCCGTCCCCATGAGCCCCTGGGGAGAGGTCCCAGCTCCATATGGTGGCCTCCATGGGGGGCCACGTGGCTCCAGGGGCCCTGCTAACTGGTTGGAGGGCTTGATGGGCAGCCATGGCCCTGAACTGTGACAGGAACTTAGGGCTGAAGCTCCCAGGCCCCTGCACTCCACCCTCTGGTGCTGGGGCCTCCGACTCGTGACCCCCCCACTGCTGCTGAAGGAACTTCCATCTTCCCTGGTATCATTCAAGGAAGGTGCAGAGCCCCAGCCGGACGTGCTGGGCTCCGAGCAGGCGGAGGGCAGGACGGAGGCCAGGGGGACCTGGCGAGCACGTGAGCAGCGTGTGGGCCCACCGCACCGTGGCCAGCTCTGTCCCTGAAGCTCATCTGCTGGAAACCTGATCTCCGGCCCCACAGAGTGGGGCACACAGAGGAGAGGTGGTTGGTCTGGGGGCCGCCAGGGAGGGGACAGGTTCTGGCAGGACCAGGTCCTCCCGCCGCCTCGACTCTCTGCCTCTGTCACCGGCTCCTGGGCCTCGGAGGAAAACCGTCAGAAATAAACCTCTGCTGTGTAAAACTGATCCAGTCTCAGGTACTCTGTTATAGCAGCAGAAGATGAATTAAGATGGAAAACGTACCCATTAATATACATAAATACATTTAAATGTAAGTACATTTATTTATATTATTTCATAAATATTATGAAATATATTTATTGCACAGATATTATAAGTATATTACATAACTATTTTGTATAATAGAAATGTAACATTAAGATTATATAAAATAAATATATTTATTTTAAATAAATACATGTTTTAAATATGTAGATTTTATTTTTTCTTTGAAGGCTATATACATGCATGTATATATTTATATACATATGTGTACACACATGAACCCTCAAGGAGGATTATTTTGTCCCTTCCTAGACAGCAGGCTGGGAGCAGGCACACTGTCTTCTCATGCTGTTGTGGCCAAGAGAGGCGCTCCTGCCCAGGACAAACACCTTTGGGAAACCGGGGACAGTGGCCAGTCCTCCTCAGGAGCAGAGGCCCCAGAGGCTGCAATTCTGTGGGGCGCTGGTGAGCTCCAGGTGCCCTGGTGTCCCTGTGGGTCTCTCAGGGTCCTGCAGGAGCTGGTAGGAAAGGATGTCCTGGGGCCATTTAGGAGTGCTGGGCTCTGGGCAGCTTCCTGAGTTAAGAGACTACGGACATGCAAAGGGGAGCCACCCAGGGCCTTCTGGGAGGTCCCTTCCATCGCCCAGCCCCAAGGCCCTCCTCCCAGCCCTCCCAGGCCCTGCGCCTCTGGCTGGGGCATTGCGGCCCTGCCCTCAGCTTACCAGCCCAAGCCCTGCAGACCCTCGGGTGAAGCTCTTCCCTGGGGCTTACCTGTGCTGTGGAATGTCGTGAGGTCTGCACAGGTCATCACCACAGCAAGACTGGAAGATGCCCTTAAGATGGCATGTTGAAGACAACAAGACCACACAGCCCCTTGGGTGCAGCCTGAGGAGGTTCTGTGGAGACCACAGCCCCATGGCCAGCCTTGCACCCAGGAGCCCCGCCCCTCCCACTGCCCTCTGGCCGCCCGCCTCCTGCTAAGGCTCCTCAGGTGTGGGGATGCCCTGGGGCAGTACCAGTCACTGTGGGGATCAGCCCCTACAGGACTGTGGGTGGAGCAGGGGGAGAGGCGAGTCCCTCTGGCTCCCAGGAGCCCCAGCGCAGTGGGCGGAGTACGCGTAGGGGACTCTGGAGAGCTGGTGCCCTTGGGGAGCAGGACTGGGCTGGTAGAGATGTCTGTGGGGGACAGTTGCTTCTGTGACGGGTGGTCTGGAGGTCACAAATGGTCACAGAGGCTGGCGCAAGAGGAGAAGAGGAGAAAGAGAACAGGTTGTCACCACCAGCACCCGGCCCGGCTATCACTAGCAGCCAGGAGACTCCTGGAGGACAATGGTGACTCTCCACCTCCACCTCCACCTCCCTGCCAATTGTCACCTGGCACCAGGCAGGGAAAGGTGGCCTGGCTCAGCTGGATCAAGCAACTGGATGCCCAGGGGCAGAGCCCGCGCACCTGTCCTGAGCACTAGGAAGGGGCCCCTTGGTGCCCGCTGCTCCTGCCTGGCGCTGTGCTGGCAGGGTTCGCCTTGCAGCCGGGCATCTCACCATTCATGTCCGTCCTCGGCCCCACCGTGACCCACAGCTCCACCCAGCCTCTGAGAGGCAACCGTGTTGATTCTGGCCACGGCTGTCACAGTGCTGTCACACATGCGATGGCCTTCCCGCAGGTGAGGAGCACGCTGGAGCCTCGGGTGCCCGGCTACACTCGCGTTAGGCTCCGGCCTCCCTAACAGCGGCCCGTGGTGGGGTGTGTGCTGCGCCCCCTGGCCTTCTGGCCTGGGCGGATCTGGGGTCTGTTACTTAGTAGCCATTTGACCTCAAATGGTTCACCCAACCCCAGGCCAGTTTCCTCATCTGGCACAGGGGTAGGAACACCATAGTGCGGCTTCAGTACGGCTCCTGCCATACTAAAATCCACAGAGCGCATTTGGAATTCAGAGCGAGCCGGGATCCTGCATCTTAGCAGGGAACCCCCCACGGTCACTCCCCAGATGGCAATGTGGGGTCCACCCGCCAACCAGCCCTGTCCTCCTGCTGCTCCCTGAATGGATGGGGAGGAAGCCAGAGGTGGGAGGCAGCACCCCAGGCCCCCCGTGTGGAGGGACACGCTGTGGTGGAGGGCTCTGGTGATCCTCAGCCCCCTCTGGCCCTGGGAGAGGAACGCGGAGGAGCAGAGGCCCCGTGGTCTTCCTGCTGAGCCGGCATTCCCCCAGCGAGGGTCGAGGAAACCTGTGAAGGAAGCGGGGGGCCAAGGGAAGTCCTCTCTTTGGCGGGAGGGCCGCTCACAGGGCAGAGCCGCCGGGAAGCACTCGGGCCAGAATCTTGCCCTTCTATTTCAGGGAAAATGGTACAAAAATAGGGTCCACGTGGAGTGTCCTGTGCTGCTGGGGGAGGGGCAGGCCAGCTCGGCTCGGGGACCCCCTGCCTGGGCGGCCCTTCCCAGGAAGCACCTTCCGGAAGGTCACACACCCACACCAGCACCTGAAAATGACCCCCGAAGACCACAGCGAGAGTGGACATGGAGCTCCTTGGCAAACGCCTCACATTTATTTTTATTAGCCAGGGCTCAAAGCACCTCAGATTTTCAAAGGAAATTAAAACGCAGGAGATCAAGGGATCTGCTCAAGGCCGCGGAGCACAATAGCCGCTTCCCCCAGACCCCGGGCTTCCAGGCCGCTCGCCTGAGAGTCACTCCCAACTTTAAATAGAGTAAAGGCTGCAGCCCCAGCAGATGCCCCCCGGCCGGAAGCCTGTCCTATACCTGTGTGAAGGCCAAGTGGTCTTGAGCCCCTGGCCGGGCCCAGGCTGCCTGGAGCACGGGGTCAGCGCACACCTGAGCAGGACCAGGGTCTGCTGGACAGCAGGGCAGGGAGGCGCGGGCTCAGCCACGGAGTGGTGGCCCAGAGAACTTGCCCCCAGAGCAGGACGGACAGCCACGAGGCCTTCGGAGACACTGGCACTCCAAACTTAGGGGCCCTGTCTCCCTGTGGGAACAAGAGGCTGAGCTTCCATGTTGCCGCACACGCTGATCCTGAACTGCCCATCAGCCTCGTGAGCTGCAGCAGGCACATGGGCCTGGTGTCTGGAAGCCGAGGTCCCCAGGCCCCCCGTCCTCCTGGGCTGCACTGGCCAGGGGAGGAGTTGGGCTTCCTGGGCAGCTGTGGAGTGGGTGCCCGGGAGTGTGGCCCGAGTCCTCCTGATGCCCGTCCCCACTGCAGGAGGGGCCTGCTCGCTGCTTTGGGGCTCTTCCAGCTTGACCTGAGGCGAGGGGCCTGTGTCTGGGAAATGTTCATTACTGACTCAGTGCTAATGAGATGCTCTGGGCGTCTGTTTCCATGAGATGCGGGCTGCTCTGATGTGGTCCCCACCCAGGCTCCTCAGGGCCAGGAAACGCGCACAGTGACTCAGCAGAGGTCAGAGTTCACAGGGGATGGCCAGCCTTATTTGGGAGATCTTCCTTGCAATAAGTCCTGGAGCGGGTGTGGGGGGTGAGGAGGGTTTTACTTTAACCTCATCAGGTTGGGACGGTGGTTCCCCAAGAGAAGGGCCCCCCAGGCTCAGGCTTCAGAGCCCCTGGACTAGGGCTGCCTCCCGGGTCTGCGTGGTGGGGTCCTTGCACGTCAGACACCGAGTGTCGGGACAGCATTAGAGACGACTGGCCACGCGATAGGCACTATGGCCCTCGGTGAACATCCGTGACGGAGGCGTCGCGTCGCCTTCTACGAGGTCGGCGGATTATTTGAGGGCAGCCTCAGCTGCGCGAATGCCCCTCTTGGTCTCTGAAGCACGTCGTTCAGCAAAGATGCTTCGGGTGTCCCTTCCCATCTTCCCAGCGAGCCAAAGAGAAAACAGATGCCAGGAACGGAGCCAAGCGCAGTCCCACCCGCCTGTCCTCCCCCGCGGCCACGCAGGCCTGCTCTGCAGGGCAGCACAGGGAGGTCTGCGGCCATCTGCCCCTGAGGCCAGCCCCCCAGGCCAGGAATCTGGTCACTAGGGAAACCACAGTCGGTGTTCACAGGGATCAGGGATCATCCAGGACCCTGCCCCAGGGCCGGGGAGGGCCAGTCCTCCTGCAGACCCAGGCACCTGAGGTCATCAAAGGCTTTAGCCCGACCTCGCTGGCCGCTCAAGCTCTGCTGCTGGAGCTTGGTGCTCCCGGCTCACCCTGTAGCCCTGGGTGCTGGGGCCTTGGGGGCTCCGCCTGACTCAGCAACAGGGTGGGCAAGCTAATGACCCCAGCTTGGCCAACGGCTACC
Source organism: Xerus rutilus (assembly GCA_028644305.1). Lineage (NCBI taxonomy): Eukaryota > Metazoa > Chordata > Mammalia > Rodentia > Sciuridae > Xerus > Xerus rutilus. Next base: position 2,444,754 of record CM053414.1, read on the forward strand.
AGGAGGACCAGGTGACATCTCCACCATTCCACAGACAATGCTAGGGCTCCGAGTCATGGGACGAACACGGTCGTCCTCCGCTGTCAGGGACCCAGAGCAGCGGCTTGGAGAGAGGGCTGGCGTGGCTGTGTGGAGCCGGCTTGGTCAGCAGGGCCAGAGAGGCTCCTGCAGGATCCCGCCCCCCAACCCCTGCGTGCTCCAGCAGAACCTTCCATTCCTGATCCAGGGGGACTGTGACAACGGCAGCAGCAGGAGCCACGCGCCTCTGGTCCACCTGGCCCTGTGCTGGGCAGCACGCCCTCAGGCCGCCCTGGAGCACCTGGTGGGCAGCCGTCCCCACCTCTCGCAGAAGGGGGCCTGAGCGGCTCCGCCCACCTCGCCTGCTGTGGACAGAACCTCCAAGGAGAGCAGCGCAGCTCGGAGCACCCAGCGCTGGCCTGTGCAGAGACCCTGGAGCATGCAGTCCTGTGCCCCCGCGGGAGTCACCATCGAGTCGGGCAGGGCACAAGTCACACGAAAGTGGAAAAGCTCGTTAAGGGGTCTGGACAGGTGAGGGCATGAGAGCTGCCCAGGACAGAGCCGCCCAGAGCCATGGCCAGAGCTGCAGCAGGGCGGCCCTGGGGGACGGCGCCTGCGCAATTGAGCGTCTTCCTCAAATCCCTGAGGACATTTTATCTTTTAGACATCTGGAATAACTTCAGACCTTCAGGAAGATTGCACAGCAAGCGTGCAGAGTTCCAGCCCGTCTTTAACGGTTCCCGAACCACTAACATCCCGGTGTGTGTGCTAGGCCGCGTCTGGCCCATGGGACGTCCTTTGCCCTCAGATGTCCCGTGTAACCAGAGCACCGTCACCACGTCGAGGACATCGCAGCCCATGCTACCTTCAGCTGCCTGAGAGCTTATTTAAATGCCACAGCGAAGCCACGGGCATCAGCACTGAGGGAAAGTGCACGCTGCTTGCTGGTCCAGGACTCGCCGGCTGTCCTGGCTGCTGTCCTGGCTGCTGTCCTGGCTGCTGTCCTCTTTCTCTGCCACGACGTGGCTGTTCAGGAAAGCGAAGCCCCCCTCCTTCCCTGGGCCACTCGACGGGTGGCATCGCAGCAGGACCGCCCGAGTGACTGCGCCTCCTCAGTGCTCCTGTTCAGACCTGCGTGACGTCGCGCATTCGTCCCTGGTGCTGCGGTCCCCCTGGTCTCTCCCTGTAAAGTTGCCTTTTCCTCCTTGGTAATGAATATCCTGTTGAGAGACACTCGGAGAGCAAGCAGCACTCCTCCCGGGCCCTTCGCGGCCCCGCCAGGGACTCCTGCCAGAACCAGCGTGGCAGGGGCGGCTTCCGCGGGGACTTCCTGATTCCTTGGCTCCTGCTCAAGTCAGGTTCTACAGGAGCGTCTCCTGTCCACCACTGTGGGGTTGGGATTCGGGCCCTTAACCCCACCTCTGGGGTAAGACCTTTCAACACCAGATCCCTTCACTCAGGGAATGACACCTACACCCCCGGGGGGAACATCCTTGTGCCTGTCAGTCCCAGCTCATCAGGGACGTAGCCCCCTAGAGCCCGACTGGGAAGGGCTGTGAGCCAGTCGCAGGGAGAAGCAGGGAGCTGGGGAGGCCGGGCTGGTGCCGAAGGTGGAGGGGAAACACCTCTCCCAGGACCTCCCTGCCCCACCTGGCTCAGCGCCTGCCCTTGGGGCCTGGCTCGCTCCCGCCGGCTCTGGGGGCTGCTCGTGCCTGTGCAGAGGAGGCTGTGAGCTGATTGGGGGACTTGCTGGAGCCCTGGCTCAGGAAACACAGAGCAGCAGGTAGCGTGCTCTGGTGGGAAGCACACCAGCCAAGGACCGACCGCCTCTGGGGCAGGACTCCACTCACCAGGGCCGCTGGCCTCCCCAGGAGCGACCTCCGACCTCACCGTGAGCTCCTGCAAGGGAAGCCGCAGGGGGACTTCACTGGTCGGAGAAAGGAGGGTTAAAGCCGCAGTGCAGAGAAGTGATGGCAGGCCTAAGTCGGGGTAAGGCAGGCGGGAAGGACGCCTAATCCCCATGCCCCGGTCCTCAGGGCTGTCAGCGCCTCGCTCTGCGTGTGGAAGTCTCGGCTGACGAAAAAGGTAGACGCCATGCAAAGACCAGGGGCTTACCAGCCCGTGATCTAAGTGCCGCTACTAGCCATGTGGCATCCGTGTGCATTTAGATAAAGGTGATCTCCCCCCGGTAAGTACAATTCTGAGACTGTGCAAGGTCTGGGGAGGGCAGGACGGACTGGCGTCCACACCCCACTTGCCTCCTTAGCAAGGCATTTTGGACAGTGTACAACCTGCACAGCTGTACCCAGCAGCTCAGAGTCCAAGATATTTTCTTATGAACTTTCACAAAGAGTTCTGCTGCTAACCCACAAAGAATAAGGAAAGAAAGGGCTGCCTAGCCTGAGTGAGGCCCTGGCTCAGATCCCCAGGACTGGGGGTAAAAACAGAAAAACGGTTGTACAGCCAACGTCAGTGTTCGGTTGGGCACGACCTCAGCTCCTCTTGTTGCATACTGAATTTCATGATCTAACTTTTTTTTTCTAATTTGTTTTTTAGTTGTAGATGGACACACTACTTTTATTTAATTAATTTTAAATAATTATTTTATGTGCTGCTGAGGATCGAACCCAGTGCCTCACACGTGCTAGGCAAGCGCTCTGCCGCTGAGCCATACCGACCCTCATAACCTCACCTTTGCTTTCTGTGCTTTGACTATCAGGAAGCTCAGAGGCAAATTTATGAACATTGTAAAAAGGCGCAACTTTAAATTAAGAGCTCTGGTGTCTGAATCGCCCTGAGCTCCGCTGTGCCCTCGTTCCTGGCTCCCAGCACTGTACACAGGCATGGAAATGGCAAGCTTTAGTTCAGGTAAGACATACAATCACGACAGGTGGAAATTCCCGACTGACCCAAACAGCAACAAGTTCAATCCTGCCATGCGCTAAGCCAGCATTAAAATTTGAATAAGACAAGAATTCTGTCACCAAGGAAGAAGAAATACTTGAACAAGAAAGACAAGGTGTGGGCACCAGATGACACTGTGGTGAGCCCTGCCCAGGGCGCAGAGGCCGCATCTTCTCCCACCATGTCATGTCCTGTTTACACAGATAGTATTACCTAACTTAACAGTGGTGAAGCTCCCGCATGTTTATAGGTAAGAAATAAAGGGGCACTAGGTGCCTATACACTTAACAGAAAATCCAAAATAATGATGATTTTAATATAGGCGGGTTTACTTTTTTATTAAACAAGTTCAGAAGTAGGGAGTTCAGGGCCTATCTAGTAGTTCCACAGTCAGTGGGGACTCAGAATCCTTTCTGCATTTACACCACCGTAGCACCTCGTGGCTCAGCACAGTTGCTGGAGTTCCGGCCATCGTATTTCTATTATACACAGAAGGGAAAGGGAATGCACTTGTCTGTTTCTTTTTCAAGGCAGTTTCTCAGCTGTCCTACCCAACAACGATTGCTTAAATCTCCCTGGCAAGCCCTGGCTGTATGGGGGGCTAGCAAATTAGTCCCTTGGTCAAAATTGTTAGTTCTTAAGACAAACATGAGGTTCTGTTACTAAATGCTTCAATCAGAGTGGGCCAAGGGCAGAGAAGCAGTCTCCAAATCCTGAAGCCCTAATGAAGTAAACGTTGGCTTGGATTCACGTGGCCGTCAGCACAGGTTGTGAGCACGAGGCCCTGTAGTTATCCGCCCCCCAGAGTCCCTTGGGGGGCCAAGTTTCCTCTGTCTGCGGCCCCTTCCTCCAGGCGCTTGGGTCCTTCCATTCAGTGAGGATTGGATGCAGGGTGTTGGCTGTGCGGGCCTGGGTGGCGCCTCCCACGCCTGCACACCCTGGGCCTGGACTGGGTCACGCAGCTCCTAACTGCAGAGGAGCCTGGGACGTGTCATCTGAGCACATGGCAGGCAGAGGGGACCGTGGTGTAGGGGCATCGCCCCATTGGGGAGCATGGCCAGAGGGAGGACAGTGGGCTGCTGGCCTCCTGCAGAGACAGGAGCCATTCGGCCCTGTGAGCTGGACTCAAACCCGGCACGAGGGGGAGAAGCTTGCAGCCTGGCCGCCTGAGGGCCCCGCCAGGCTCTGCCAGGCCTGCCCCTGGCTCTCCCTCCACCAGCGGGGCGGGCGCAGTCTCCTCCGGGAAACAGGCCGGAGCAGCCTCTTGCAAACTCCGCCTGAAGGACACAATTAGCCGAGCTCCCCAGACAGGGGCTAAAAGCCAGCCTCCCCCTGTGACCTGAATGGGCCGTTTGTGGTTCAAATGACAGACAAATGCAATAATTAGGCCTATTTAGTAAAGAGGAGGTGGAAGGTCAAACCGTGGGCCACCGGCTCCTGTTACCAACCCGGTGACCGCCCCAGAGCCTTACACAGGCTGATGTTTGTGCAACAAACCAACACTGGCCACCGCGCCGCAGGCCCTACCCTTGCTGGCTGCTGCCCTGGGGCCTGCAGAGTGGCTATGATTCCAGGCAGGGCACAGTGTGTCCGGGTCTGCCCTGGATCTGCCTGGATCTCCAGCGATGTGGCCACACTGCTGTGCTCTGGCCAGGGCACATGGGCTCAGGAGTGTGGTGGGCAGTGGGCCAGGGGCCTCCACCTTGGTCTGCAGCTGGTCTTCCCCCTCAAGATCCAGTTCACTTCATTTTAGCCCAAAGCAGATGGCCCTAGTCTCGGTCTTTCCCCTCCTTACCTGGGGGGAGACTCTCGGGGTTCCTGGGGTTTGAGGGGCGAGGGCAGGGACTCTGGGGAGGGGCTGCCGGGCTGGGGACCCGGCTGCAGCAGGGGACAGTGGAGGCCTGCCGCATGCCTGGTGCTGCGGGGAGGGACAGGTGGAGCTGGGGCTGGCCCCACCCCATCTCCTGTCTGCTTCCTGGAGTCCCTTGGGCTGACGAAGTCAAGTGTCCTCAGAGCTGCTGCCCCTGCCGCCTCGTGCTGAGCTTCTGGGAGCTGGGCAAAGGCTGCGGCTGTCACCGAGGGGGCTGCCCGGTGCCCACCTTGGCAGGGTGAGTCCTTGCCCTCAGCAGGGACTGGGCACAGGGCTTGGGAGGCAGTTAGGGTTGGTGAGGTTGGGAGGGTGACCCACGGTGGCATCTGTGGCCTCCTGAGGAGGAGGAGAGTCCCACGTGGGCCTGCAGTCTTGTCACACGGTGCCCCACGCCATGCAATATCAGGCAGGAGGCTTTGCCAGGTCTGCGCAGATGGCTCGGGCTTCCAGCCTCCGGAGCAGAACCTTGGCCCCCGCCCCGTGTCTACACTCCGTCTGCAGCAGCAGGACACGAGCACAGCGTCAGGTCAGGTCAGGGAACAGTGCGGCAAGGCCGGGGCGCCTGCCTGCTAGCGCGGCTGCCAGTCTCCCCAGCTCTGGCTCCGCTTCCTGGGGGCTCACACACAGGGGCAGGGACCCTACGCCCGGGGATGCTGGGCACCCTCTACCCCCAGCACAGGAGGGGCTGTGTGCCTCCCACCCCTGGAAGTGGCGTCCTCTCCAGGTTGGGTGGCCTGACTTCCAGGAGTCCAGGGCCCAGTGTGACCTTGCCCCGGCCCTGCCCCAGCCCGTGGGCTCCTGTCCCCTCAGTATCACTGCCCCTTGTCACCTTGCGAGCAGATTTAGGACTCTGGCCAGACTGTCAGCGCCTGTCACGGGCGCTCTCCTGCCTCTCTGGCCTCCATTCTGCTGTCACGGTGTGGTCAGGGTGTCAGGGTCAGGGCAGTGCTGCGGCGGGGACACACCCTGTAACAGCACAACGCCTTCCAGGACAAAGTCCCTCTGGTTTAGGGGACCCCCTCTGTGAACTCCTACCTGGTTGTTCAAGAGTGATTTGGCGGAGGAGGCGCTCTGGCCTGGTCGCTGAGGGAAAGTGGCCAAGAGCAGCAGGACTGTCCTGTGGTTCCGTCCACTTGGGCCTGGAAGCGGCCAGAGGGTGGCCGGCACGGGGCAGGGTGGGCCGCGCCCACGCTTGGCAGACTGCATCTGAACTCGGGGGCGGGGGTTCTTAGGCCGACTTCCTGGCTCACGCACAACAAGCCCCATGCCCTTCCTGCCGGCCTCACCAGTTTTTGCAAAGCAACAGTGGGGTCAACCAAGGGCATGAGGACCCGAACTAATAGGTGAACCTTCCTTGTGGATACTGGGGGTGGACAGAGGGGCCACGGCGGGCAGGGCCACAGCGCTGGGCAGACGGCTGAGGGGAGCGGCCGCCGAGCTCCTGCCCTGCTCTGCTCCAGGCTGACCCCCGGTGCAGGGTGGAGGCAGAGGCCCCACCCACCAGGCCACACTGCTACCCGGCAGGAGGCCTGACTCCCTGCTCGGGGAGGGCCAATGAGCCCCTCAAAATCTCCCTCCAGTCCTAGGAAGCCCCAGGGACAAGCCTGGTCCCTCAGGAGGGAAACTTTGTGAGCCAGGTTGAAGGCGCTGAGATACGCAGCCTTCGAGAAACTGGGGAAGGAGGAGAAAGGGACCCTCCCCAAAACGAGAGGACGCTCAGCTCAGGAAGGCTGGAGATGGGACACCACCACCTGGCACTGGGGGGAATGTGCTGGTGGAGCAGTGCCTGTCGCCGGGTCAGGTGGTTTATCCAGCGTCCTGGTGTGGAAGCAGGGACTCACATAGCTCCCCACGGAACCAAGGAATCACCAGGCCACAGGAGGGGAGTCCCTGGCGTGGGATCCCTGCGCTGGAGGATGGGAGGCAGAGGGTGTGCAGGGCGAGGAGGCTGCTACCAGGACCACTGGCAAGGAGGGTCCCCAGGGCTGGGGGGGTCCTGCTGGCCGCTGTCCTGCAGAGGTGGCTTCCAGTGCCCATGACACGGGTGTCACTCTTACCTCCGTTTCACAGAGGGGAAACGGAACTTGGAGAAGCTGTGTCCATGTGGAGCAGGCCCTAGACCGCGTCCTGACCTCGCTCCTTGGCTGCCTTCAGGAACGCGGGGTCTTCTTTCTGTGCCTGGTGTACATTTGTTCAAGCTGTGGGACATTGCCAGCAGCCAAGTATTTTCAACCAACAAAAATGGCAATTCCACGCCGTGGACCCAATGGCACCCAGCACGTGGGCCTCGCCAGTGGGACAGGTATGTGCTGTGCTTCTGGATCCAAGCAGCGCTGGCCGGCCACCTGCAAGCTGGGCAGTGCGTGGGTGGGGATGGGGGAGCGCTCAGCAGGTGACAGAAGAGCACCCGGGAGGATCGCCAGCCCGTGACAAGCCAGGTCTTCAGCTAGGATTGGAAAGCAGGAGCTCAGCTAGCTCGCCTAGGCAAGTGGCACGTGGTGACTTCGGCTATGTTCTCATCCAAGCCTCTGGAAACCTGAGCAAATAATTGGCTGTTCTGCGTCTTCAAGATTAGGGCTCGGAGCTCAGGGAGGCGACGGCTGAGCCCAGAGCTGGGCACTGCGGCCCGAAGCCCCCAGCCTCCCCTGGGCGAGGCAGGACTATTTGCTTTCCTGCTATTATTTTTTCCTGAAGACGTCTGCGTTTCCTGCACAAGGTCACCGAGACCACTTAAAACATTTAAGCTGATACCTCGCTCTTAACCTATTACAAATCAGATTTAGTAATAATCTGATTGCAACCCTCGCAGCGGGCTAAAAAAGAAGACTCTCTTTACTGTGAGATTTTGGTTTCGGAGCCTAATTAGGTTGGTTCCACCATTATTGCATTTTAAAAGTAAAACATGATTTCATAATGAACAGTGAAACCACAGTCAAGATGGTGTTGCAATTGGATTCATTCAGATAAGCCCGAAAGTCAGGCCAGATGCTCATAGGCCTGGGCGGGGACGCCTAGAATCAGATGGAGCAGGGCCACCCTGCTGCCCCCACCCGCCCAGCTGCTGAGTCTTTGGAAAGAGCACTGGTCTCAAGGCGGGAGGGGTGGGATTAATCAGCGTCTTCCCAGAATCTCCCCCTGGCTGCGTTCTTCTTTTCTGGTTTAGGTCACCCGACTGGCTCTTGGCGGCTCCCACCTCCTCCATCCCCCCCCCCCCCCCCGTGGACAGGACT
>CM053414.1:2459445-2547340 GCA_028644305.1 Xerus rutilus
GAGTGGCTCAATGTGTGTAGATGATGTATCGTGGATGAAGGTGTGGGCCTGGGGCTGGACCTATTGACCATTAAGAGAGCTTCACAGCACGAAGACCTCATTCTGCACAGCTGAGCAGGTCTCAGGAGCACGAACGCTCATGAACACATGAAAGTACTCTTTTGAGTCCAAAGCTCAACAATGAGAGACCTGTTTCTCCCTATTGTACCGACCCCATGAAAGGATCGGGCAACGCTGGGTGTGGCGCGGGCCTGGCACGGGGCCCTGGCGCAGCGTGTCTGGGAGGAAGGTGGGCGCTTCCTCATTACCAGGTGCTCCACTCAGCAGCACCGTGGTGATCGGGACCGCCCCCCACGCCGGCTGCCCCGGGTCTAGGAATGTGTCCCAAGGAGACACTCAGATGCTCCCTGTGGTGCTGTTTCCAATGCCTGATTGCCAGGAGGTGGCCTGGCACGCGGCCGTCCATAGGTGAAGCCCCTCTGTGCCCACCATCTCTGGCATGGAAACACATTCCTACCACATCGCCGAGGGGAAAACGATCTAGCCACAGCAGCATGTGGCACACAAGCCCGTTTTTGAAAAATAGCGCACACGGGTCTTTCTGGGTATGATTGGCATGAAGAGACGTTTAATAAAACATCGCCAGAATATTATTTCTGAGGAATATGGTTTTGGATGATTATTCCTTTTTTCTTTCTACTTTAATGATTTGGGGGGATGTTTTCTGAGGAACTATTTTGCTTTTCATTTTGAAATTACACATGTGCTTTAATTTGGGAAAAAATTAAAGCTCACTGAGCTCTGGGGAAACCTTCTAGCTACCCCACCAGGACCTGGTCCCCCTAATAAGGTGACCTTCTAGGACAGAGAGCTGACAATTACCTCAGAAGACAGTTGATGGATGGCAGAGCCTCAGCCCCTCTGGACTGATAAGATGAGCGCGCCTGAGCCTGGCGGGCCTGGACGGCAGGGCTGGACACAGACCCCACGCTCCCCAGCTCCTCTCTGCAGTAAACAGGAAGCAGAGCCAGCCCCGAGAGTGGGGGGACGCGCCCCGGGCCAGAGCCGGGGCCTGGCCCACGCTGCACAGGGACTGGATTCCCAGCAACGGGCTGCAGGCCTGGGCACTGGGCGCTGGGGGACAAGAGTGGTAAGCGAGGCCCCTCGGCCCCCTGGAGAGGGAAAGACAGAGGGGTGGGGCGCAGGCAGCCAGGCAGCCACAGAGGCAGGAAGCAGATGGGGTCACTTTGTTACAGTGTCCTTTCTTAGGACATCATCATCAGAATTAAAACTGCTGGTCACCCCATGGTGACATCGGTCATGACCACTTACTGCCACCACAAGACCACTGATGAACCCGATTGGTTACAGAAGAGCATCAGCTCTCCAGTCTAGGGCCAGCGCCCAGGCCCTGCTGGCTCAGTCAAGTCCCCGGCTGGGCAGGGAACGGAGTCTGGCCTGCTGCACTCACCCAGGGGGTTTCGAGAGGCTGACGGGGAGTCACTACAAAGTCAGCCTCTGTGTTCTAGAATTATTTAAAGTAGGTTCTCCATTACCTTGAACAAAAAGGCAACTGCCCCCAGGTCCATCCCTCCCCTGGCTTTGTTCATTCACAACGCTCAGGTAACTGCTGGTCTTCTACATCCCTAGGGGCATTTCTTTTCCCAGGTCCCAGAGGGTATGCAAAGCTGTGGCCCCAAGGCCCCAGGGACAGAGGGCTGTGATGGCCACCCCAGGGCAGGACAGCACTTGACAGCAGCACCAGGCCCCCATCTCCTGGAGTCCATGCCACACAGACACGCAGGACTCCAGCCTTGGCTGGTCCCCACCTCCTGGTGCCCTGGCTGCGAAGGCGTAGCCCTGCCCAAGACCCTGCGGTCTCGGGGCTGCTTCCCAACATGAGCAGCTCCAGGGTCCATTTCAAAAGAAGAGGCATGAAGACTTCTGCACGCCACAGCAATGTCTGGAAATCAGTTAGATCCAAGTGTTAAAGGTGCTTTTCTTTTAAGGACCATTGTTTCTGACATGCTGTTCCTTGTGCAATAAACATTGCAAATGAGTCTTGTAAACTTGGAGGGTCTGAGAATAAAAATTTCCCCAAAATGACAATAATAGCAAATGTGGGAAATACCAAAACCAGCGACGTATTTTAAAAGCAGCTTAGTATTTATGAGAATTGAAGATTTTAGAACTCCCATTTTTATTATGGATTTGCCCAGCTACTGTTTGTGCAGTAAGTACTTCAAAGCAACTTTATTTTTACTTTATTGCCGGGGGGGGGGGTGCCAGGGATTGAACTCAGGGGCACTCGACCACTGAGCCACATCCCCAGCCCTATTTTGTGTTTTATGTAGAGACAGGGTCTCAGTGAGTGGCTTAGTGCCTCGCTGTTGCTGAAGCTGGCTTTGAACTCGCCATCCTCCTGCCTCGGCATCTCAAGCCGCTGGAATGACAGGCGTGGCCACTGTGCCCGCTTCAAAGCAACTTTCAGTCCAGGTCTTGGGGCTCCACCAGCCTGCACCCTTTACCCGCTCTGCATGGGCACATCTCATCTTCACAATCATTGTTACCTCAAAGTCTCAGATGAGGAAACCGACCAGGCACAGAGAGCGCAGCTGGCCCAAGGTCACACAGCAGGTGGAGGCCAGAGCTGGGATTTGAACCCAGACCATTGTGCGCTGGCTTCTGTGTGCTCAATCCCTTCCCCTGACCCACAGCTGTGCGGGAAAGGGCGGAGGACCAGTCCTAAAGCTTGGTGACCTCTTGTGGGCCCACACTGAGGTGGGGCATGAAGCCCTATTCTGATGCCCATTGTACCAGTGAGTGGGGAGGTCAAACTCCATGAGTGTGAGGCCACAGGCCGCGGCAGTGCTGCGGAGCTCCGGCTGTCTCCATTCAACAAAACGGCACCGTCTGCTAACGACGTGCTTCGCACACCTTGCCTGAGTCCTCAGCCAGGATGAGCTCATGGGGGGAAAAGTATCTGCCTGAAACATTTTACAAAGTAACGTAGCTCTGCTCTCAGGAAGGACCCGAGTCTTAGAGGAGAACTCGACGGAGCTGGACACCAGGCACGCTGGTTTCTCCCCGAGCACTGGCTACAGGGAGCCTTTCCCTGGCCTGAGCAAGAGGGGCGGGGGCGGGATGCTGGCTGCGCCCACCCAGCTCTGGGGGCCATGCAGCCTGGGGGTGCTGGATCCCTTCTCCTGCCCATCCTGTCCTTGTCCCCGTCCCGCTCAAAGAGCCGCTAGTGAAACCGGTCTCTGTGGGGCCAGCGCCTCCTTTCTCCTCCTCCTGCAACGTGCCAATAGCCTCTGGGCTGCATGAGCTGCATAAATAACCCGTCTGTTGTCAGATCTCCCCCTGGCGAGGAAAGGGCAGATGGGGAAGCCCTGGGTCGTGACCTTCATGTTTCTCAGCGGGAGTCGAAACGCCTTCCATGCCGGGCGGGAGAGGGGTCTGTGTTATGCTTGCACTGGGCCCTGACAGGCAGATGTGATCCTGTGCGGGCGTGGGACGCTGGAACGCCAGGATTTGTTTTATAGCCTGGCGCGTCTCACCCGTCTGTTCACCACTAACATCTGGTGGGAAATGGGAAGGTCCCACGCCATCCCCCAGGCGGGGCGCTGGGCAGGCTCGGGAGCCCACCGCGGGGGGGTCTTGTGGCCCGACTGCACCTCAGTTTCCCCTGCAGAGAAGGGTGGAGAGTCCCTGCCTGCTGTCAGCCAGAGGGAGGCCTGAGCGGGTGGCGTGCAGCTCAGGGGCCGCCCGGAGTAAGCACGCACGAGGCTCGCTGCCTGTGCCAGAGACGCAGGACTCCTTTCTGAGCCTGCAGCACTGGGGCGCTGGCTTTGGGAAGACCCTGCAGTGTTGGGGAAAGTGCCGCAGATGCCCCGGCCACCGCCATCTGCCCCTTCTGAGGAGAGGAAGAGCCCTGACTCGCTGCTGAAGTGCTCGCCCGTCACCTCCAGCATCTTCTGGGCACCTCTGCAAAATACTTCAGTGATTTAAATAAAGCGTTTTGGGGGGACAGAGAGAAAGGGAAAGGGAAGATGAAGGCAGAGGGGGGCCGCACCCGCCTTCCTCTTCTAACTCCCACCTCCATGACCCCCTGGTGATGGGGCAGGAGGCCCATTTTATGGATGGGCACATTGAGGATCTGGGAACTGGTGCAGCCGGACTTGACTGCACCCCTGCGGGGCCAGGAAGCGATCCAGGGAGGTGGAGCCCAGTCCCCCTTCCCTGAAGATAACCCAGAGCTCTTCACCTCTGCAGCTGCGACACCCTCCCCGTGTCACTCTGGGTTGTCCTCTTCGTGAGGCCCCAGGTACAGCAGGAAGCCCAGACTGTCCTGGTCTCTCCTCGGGGGGAAGACCCGTCACTCTTGTCCGTGTCCACTGGCAACCCACGCCATCCCGAGATGGGCGGAGTGTCAGGAAGACCCCCAATGAGGGGACCCTGTGTCTCCTCTGTGCCTGGGACGGCAGTGTCTGTCCTGGTCACGGCCTCTGCACATGGGTTCAGTGTGGGGATCCTGCAGTCGCCGTCGCCCAGCTGCCGCTCCTCCAGGTCTCACTCTGCACTACCTGAGTGGCATGACCACACACCCTCCGGGCAGTGCCAGGGCATTGGTCTATCCACCACACCCACTTTCCAGATGAGGAAACCGAGGCCATGTACCAGGTGGAGGCCTGGGGCAACTGAGAGTGACAGATGGTGTTTCCAATGTGGTGTCCTTCTCAAGGGGGCCCTAGGGTCCGAGCTGGCATGGAGGGCTGCCCAGAGCCCCCCTCCATGGGGCGTCCTCTCCTCCTGCCTGTGGTCTGTCTTGGGTTCTCCTTGTCTGAGGCCCTAGCTCATTTTTTGCTCTCTGCCAGCTTCTCCCTCCAGAGGAGGAGGCTCCCAGAGGTGAGTCCTCATGGCGGGCACTGCTAAAACGGGCCCCACGGTTGAGCAAGACAACGGAGCGGGCAAGGCACAGCTCCCGCCTGGGGGTCTCCCTGCAGCCCCAAGACTAAAGACCCCCTTGTGTGGACCTCTGGGGACGCCGTCGCCACACTCTCCTCTGCAGAACCGCAGCCCGTAGGGGCTTCAAAGCAGCTGCCAGCACATCAAGGCTCCTGGGCCGCGACAGCCCCTGTGCTCACCTCCCCCACACAGCCACTAATGAAGATAGATGGCCCTGGCCGCCCCGGCTGCGCCGAGACCCAGCACAGCCCTGCAGATGGGCCATGGGCAGCCTGAGGCCACACTGCCCAGCCTGCAGTCGTGGTCTGGGCTGTCATGGGATGTGTCCCCCATCATCCTGCTCAGCAAGGTGAGCCTGAGGAGGGGACTCCGTTCCAAGGTGGGCCTCCAGCCAAGACACCGCCAGCCGCACCTGGGCACGTGCAGGGCTGTGTTGGGCTCCCTCCTCGTTAGGGAGGCCTGCAGGACTCCCAGCACACTGGACAGCGTGGAATGCCGGGGGCGCTTCAGGGAGACCGATCGGCAAAGGCAACGGCGGTGCATCTTCTGGGCTCCGCCCCCTGTGCCAGCCAGCGCTGGTGACCAGGGCTGTACCGGGGCTGCCTTCTTGTGCTATGTCAGCAGCCGCCACCACAGGCGGGGGACAGACAGGATGCCCCCCTGGAGCTCCTGGGAAGCTAGGCTGCTGAAGGACATGCAAAGGGGAAGCCTGTAGGAAGCCACCATCCCTCCTGGAGTGGGCGCTGTCTTTTTTAACTTTTGGTGCTGACCATTGAACCCAGGTGCACTCAACCACTGAGCCCCAGCCCCAGCCCTTTTTATTTTTTATAAAAAATAGGGAGAAATGGTCTCACTAAGTTGCTTGGGGCCTTGCTAAATTGATGAGGCTGGCCTCCAACTTGCAATCCTTCTGCCTCAGCCTCCTGGGATCCTCAGCTGGGATCACAGACTTGTGCCATTGTGCCTGTCTGGCAGCTGGTTTTGGACTGAATGGTGGCAGCCTGATGAACAGTCCATGTGCAAGGCCACCTCTACCCCTGCCAGGTGGCCTCCCACTCCCTCCACTCCAGAGCAGCTGAAGCTGAGGCACAGAGAAGGTGAAGAGCTTGCAGGGAGGGACCAGGTGCTGCCGAGCCCAGGTTTGCTGGTCCAGCCGTGTGCAGGAGGAGAGCTGGTGGCCCTCACTCTGGTCGAGGAGGGGTGCAGACACCACGTCATCAGAGTGAAATTCGCCGACACGGATCTGTGGGGAGCCCGAGGCTCCAGAAGGCACCATTCACTCACCCTGCACATCCTGCGATCACCTAGCTCAGGGTGGGAGACGAAGCTGAGGGTCCCCCAGGGTAGGTGCTCAGGGGCCTGCCCTCCACTCCTTCAGGGGACCCGGCTGGGGGGCTCTGGCGGGGCCCTGGAGGTTGCGGGGGCAGCCTTGGGCCTCAGCACGGGGCTTCAGAAACGGATCTCCAAGTGTCCCAGCCGCTCTGGTGAGGCCAGGACGACCTGCGAGTGGCTCCGCATGTGTGCGTGTGGCGTGTGGCGCAGGCAGGCGGCAGGCGGGCTCCTGTGTGGTCCGAGGGGCTTTGCGTGTGTGGTCCTCCCCCGGCCCCGCGACCATCATCTGTCCAGAGGCTGCTCGCTGCCTGCTGATGACCAGCGTGTTTACTTTAGTCCTGTCTGCAACGCCTGCACCCGGAGCCGCTCCTTCCAGCTGGACCTCCTCAAGGCGAGGGAGAGAGGGAGGCAGAGGGCGATCGGGAGGGAGGGCGCGGAGGGAGGGCGGGCGGATGCAGGACCCGAGGAGAAGCAGATACAAAGAAAGGATGCCGGCGAGCCCCTGGGTGGACAGGCTGCAAACGCGCTTCCACATAAATCACCAGCACCGCTTGCGGCGCTGCACACCCTCCGTCTCCAGCACCTTCCAGCTCCTTCCGTGAGCCGTGAGCCCCCACCCTGCCCTGAGCACGTTCGCTCAGAGGCTCGGGTTCATAGATGGCCCTGCGGATGCGGGCGAGGCGAGGTTCATGTTCCCAACTGTGAAATAAAAACACCCGTGGGCCCTGCCCGCAGGGAGCTGGGCCTGCGCGTCTGCCCTGGGCGCGCTGGGGACCTGGCGGACGCTGCAGGCCGGTGGACAGTAACTTAGCAAGACTCTGTCTCAAAATAAAAAATAAAAAGGGCTGAGGACGAAGCTTAGGGTAGAGCACTTGCCTAGCATCAGCCTGGGGGCTGATGGAGCTTCTTGGAGTCTCGGGTCCTCATGTGGAACTGGGACCCTATACCATCCTCCCTCCTTTCCAGAAGGTTCTTACAACCCCCTACCATGCTCCCTGGAGCTCCTCCCCAACCCTCAGAACAGATTCTGTGCCCAGAAGCAAATGTGTCAGGGAGTGGGGGGTCACCTGCCTGAGGGACGAAGGTTGTGTCTGTCTCTAGGTTGGCTAGAGCCCTGGGGAGGACACACGGCTGGACAGCTCACTAGTCACCCAGTGCACACAAGGGCCTCTGCTAAGCCACCTGGGAACCTCAGTTAACCAGACCCAGTCTGGTGCAGATGTCACACTGCACCCCAAGAGACACAGGCGCTCGTCCTGAGGAGGGGGGCCTGGGTGCAGAGCCACCAGCCTCCTCCTCCAGCGGCAGCACCCTGGCTTACAAAGCCTGCTAACAGCTAATGTCATTAAAAATTTACAGAAACGGTTTACAAACGTCATACATGTCTGTTGTGGAATACTGAGGACTCGCAGCAGCACCAAAGTGCCACCAAGAGGGAGGGCGTTCTGCACCTGGGCGAGGCCTGGGCACACGCTTGCATGCGTGACGCGGAGCAGGGCAGGAGTCGGACCAGCGTCACCTGTCATTATCAGGAGGCCCACAGGAGTGCAGCTGTTCTGTACATTAGATTGTCTGTTCAAAGGCTTGAACAGCAGCCCCCTCAACGTTTTCTACAGATTTTCCACTCTTCAGGCTACAGAGTAGAAAGCTTGCCCCTCTCCCCTCCAGCTGCCATGGCTTTGGAGACGCAGCCGGGCTGAGATATTTTGATGAATTTGACGTGAAGCTGTCAATCCAGCGACCCCGACTCTTTTTACTATTTATTTTTCTTCTGCTGGCAGGGGTAGCCCAGGAGAA
Source organism: Xerus rutilus (assembly GCA_028644305.1). Lineage (NCBI taxonomy): Eukaryota > Metazoa > Chordata > Mammalia > Rodentia > Sciuridae > Xerus > Xerus rutilus. Next base: position 2,467,543 of record CM053414.1, read on the forward strand.
GGAATGGATGAAGCAGGTAGGACCCTGCTGCTTCTGCCTGGCCAGGGTGGACTCAGATCAAAGGCTGCCAAGGACACTCCCCTCCCCAGGGACAGCCCATATCAAACAAGCCATTGAGGTGGGCAGGGCCTGCGGCTGGGCTCCAGCAGAGCAGGCAGCCCTCCCCACCAGGCTCCTTGCCGCCACTGGAGGAGCAAAGCACACTCGGTCCCAGGGAGGCGAGGAGAGCTAGTGCCAGGCCACTGGTGCTCCCACCTAAATGGCGACTGCCGCGTCAGGAGCGGCAGTGCCAGCGCCTGCAAGGCATCCCCTCCTGGGCACACCACGGCCCGTCCCTGCAGCAGTGGAGGCTGGGAGGCTAGGTATCACCCCAGGGGCACAGAGCTCCGTCCACCCCAGAGGGACACACCTGCTGATTTTACTTGGAAAGATAACAGAACCACACTCCCGGCTCCCCTCCTTACAGAACAACACGTGCTTGCTGCGTGTTTCACGCCTCCACGGGGGGAACTGATAGAGGGGGCCAGGAGGCGGCGGTGCCCCTGCTGATGACCACAGACGGGGCACCTTTGAGGGCAAGGGCGAGTCGGAGCTGGACCTCTTCACTGGGCAGAGCCTTCTGCAGCCTGTCTTGAAATCCCACCACAATGCACTTGCCCATGACCTGACAGGGTGGGATGGCAGCCCCCAGGACACACGGGTGACATTTAATGGGGGAGTTTGCGGCTCATTTCTGGTTTTCTGAGACTTTAAAATTGCGACTCCTGGCTCTGTCATTCTGTCCAGTGGCTCCCCCCAGGGCACCCAGTCCCTGGAGCCCCTGACCCCGCACCTGCCAACACCTCCCCACAGCCAGAGCACCCAGGAGCAGAGGGGAGGGAAGGAGGGGGGGAGCAAATAAAGACCTAAGCCCAGGGAGGAACCCGAGGGTGAGATGGGGCAGCTGGAGGGGCTCCCGGGGAGGGGGAGGCAGGGGGCAGCTGTGGCCCTGCAGGAGGCTGGGCAGGGCGCAGGAGGCCCTGGTGGAGGGAGAGGAAGCGGGGGTTTGGGGGTGAGAACTAAGTGGGGGGAAGCGGGAGGCTGATGCCCTCTGTCCCCACAGCACCCTCAACCCGCCTCAGCTCAGGACCCCAGGTACTGAGGAAAGCAACCCCCACACTGGGTTCTCCAAGGTGGTTCCTCCAGGAGCCCCTCGGGCCTGCGCACCTAGTCCCCAGGTCCCAGGGGCCCTCTGCCCAAGGTCCCTAGCAACTCGATCCTGACCTGGAGAGAACTGTATGGGTGGAGGCCCCCTCTGCCTTCTCCTTTCCAGGCCCAACACACGAGGTCACCGCAGCCCACTGGACAGGCGATGACCCAGGCCCTGTGGGAGAGAAAGTCCACAGCATGGAGGAGGCTGCACCCCGACCCACTGTAGGGTCCCAACGCTTGCCCACGCACCCCCAGGGTGCCCCTCCTCAGGCTCACACACAGGTGAGCAGTGTGGACACCAGCAGGCTCCTGTGTCCCTCGGGTCTATCGTATGAATCACCTGGCAGTTAGTACAGGTTACAGGGGCCAAACGTGGACGCACTGCGTAGGAACAACCCCAGGAAGGGCCCAGGAATCCGGGTTCCCAGGGCGCTCTCCGGAGCCCCCACTCCAGAGTGTGCTCCAGTCCCGCCAAGCCCGGTCCCCACTGAATTCACCCCCATCCAGACGTGGATGTCACCTCTGTCTACACAGAGCGGCAGTGACATTTTGGAGTGCTGGAGAGACTGGCAGGTTGTGTGGAGGGGGCTGCGACCGAGTCGGTCCTAAACGGGGGCCCATGAGGGCTTCCCCTCTGCTGCAGCCCAAAGGCTCTGACTCTCCCTGAGGGCCAGCGATCTTCACGCTGTCCTCTAAGTGTGCAAGGGTGAAGTAGGAGAGCAGCTGCTCTGACCGGAGGGAAGGCTGGCCACTGTCTGCAGAGTGAAGGCCTCTCGTGACGGCCTGCCTCCAGCCCAGGGCAGCTTTGGGCGGCTAGTGCTATTCTCCCGTTTTACTGACGTGCAAACGGAGGCACCTCCAGGGGCTCTCACTTGCTCCAAGTCCAGCTCTGGTGAGCTGGAGTTACAGGGTCAGCCGACGGCACGCACAGACGGCCATGAGCCAGGTCCAGTCTGTGAGGGGGGCTGTGAGGCTCCATGAAGGGGCTACGAAGCCAAGCACCTGGGATTCCACTGGGAGGGCATTTGATGGTCCCCCCAGCCTTGGCCATCCCAGGCAAAACCAGGAGTGTGGTGCAAAAGGGGCCTGAGGTCGGGGTGCATGGCCTGGGGTCGGGGTGCACAGCCTGGGGGGCTGTGAGGGATGAACACTTCCTGCTGAAAGGAGTGGGGACTGGAGTATGTGCTGCGGTCCTGCTTTCAGTCCTGCTGACAGTGCCCCGGGCAGGCGGCAACTCTGCTTTGGGACAGCAGACTCTGCTTTTCAGGGACAGCAGAGCAGGCTGACCCTGCTGGGCAGCTCCTTGGGCAGCCTTAGCCCTGAGGAGGCACAGGGGAGGTGCCTGTAGTCCCCAGGTCCTGGCGACGGGCATGCCGTGCTGTGCCAACCTCAGGACCAGTTCCCGGCCCCTTTCCAGCCTCACTCCAGTCAGTCCTCGTGAGGCAGCTGCAGGGAGCCTCCATTTCACAGATGGAGAAACTGAGGTCTGGAGAGAGCAGGGCGGCCGAGGGCCTGCAGCCCAGCAGCCTGGGCTGTCTTCTTGTAAAAGGGCAGCTAGCACTCACTCCCAGGTGGGGATGGACAGGGCCCGAGTCCCCTCCCTGTCTCCAGCCAGGGGCCTGGTGGCAGAGCTGGCCACCCGGGCCATCCGGAGCCCCTGCGTTAACGTTCTGTCCTTCTGCTGACATCTCTGTCCACGCGGCCTCCCGTTTCCCAGCAGGGCTGAGCTCAGTGGCCCAGTGACCTCCCTCTCACTGGCTGCCCTCTGTCCCTTTCCTCTCCCTTGCTCTTCTGCAGATACTGCTGGGTCCTCAGCTGAACAGCCTCGTTCCCGTGAGTCCTCGTCTCCACATCTCTTGGGAGGTAACCAAATCGAAACAGTCCCAAGAAATCTGGCGTCCGCTCTCATGCACGAAGCCTTCCCAGACCAGCCGTCCGAGGAAGAGGCTCCTACGACATAAACAGAGTCAAGTACCCACAGCCTCATGGCGACTCTCGCATTTGGAACGGTCCCAGGCGAGACTTCAGGACCAGCGGGAAAGCTCAACCCTGGAGGTTGCCCAACTCCAGGCCCAGGAGTCTTCAGAGGGATTTGACTCAGCCAAAGCAGAGACGCCGCCTGCCCAGGGCGCTGTCAGCAGGACCAAAAGCAGGGATTTGAGAGAGGGCCTCCCTCCTGCGGGGGGCCGCCAGGGCTTCTGAGGGAGGAAACCTGTGGGCAGCCAGGGTCGGTCTCAGGCCGGACAGCTGTTCTGGGCAGGATTCTGTGCCCCCATTACCGTGCAGGAAAATAACTCACTGTGCTGGAGAGCTCAACAGCCAGCCACAAAGACGGAAAAGCAGACTTGGGAAGGAAAAGTAGCCAGGGGTGTGCTGGGGTCCCAGACACGGGAACCATTCAGGATGGTGCATCCGAGGCCAGCAGTGACCAGAGCAAAAGGCCATGGTTAGGATTTAAATTCAAGCAGTCTGTCTTCAGAATATTTTTGTGTTTTTCTCATTAAAATAAAATAAACAGTCAAGGCACATGGCTGTTAGCCACGTGGGGGTCCTTACAAGTCCTCCCACTTGGCAAGCTTCTTTCTTTAGGATCTTGTGGTTGAATAAGGCTGCTGGAGTGCTGGCCATTACATCCGCATTTCAGGCAGAAAATAAATGGTGATGGGAGGAGAAAGATAGAATGCAGGCCCTCGGACGCATCAGCCCTCGAGAGGCTGTCTTGGAAGTGCTACACAATGGCTTTCGCTTGTATCTCAACAGAGTAATAGAATAAAGGATAAGAAAAAATATGGTAGAGGTAAGTAGAAATCCAAGCCCCACCTCTCCGCTCGTCTGGGACCAGGCAGTAAGGACAGTGTGAAGTCCCACCACACCCTGCTGTGCCCTGGGTATTGCTTGGTCTCCTGTGTCCAGAGGCCGTGGGCCACCAGAAGCACGCTGCCCTCCCGGGTGGCAGAGCAGTGTCCTGGGATGCTGTGGGCTTCTGTATTGATGTGACATGGGCGCTAGCAATCCTCCCTGGCCAGGCTGGCTCTCAAGTTCCTGCTGGTGTCATTAATAAGCTGCACTCTCCCCCGTTGCTTTACACCCAGGAAGCCGCAACCACCCCCAGCAGGGGCACGTGTGGGAGCCCCGCTGCCATGCCCGGAGGCCAGCCGGGGGAGGCGGCCCCTGAGACAAGGCGGCGCCTGTCTCCAGCGCTGTCCAGCTCTTCAAGTCGGCTGTACTCTTGTGGCTTTGCTCCTAAAGCTTTGGGTTTGCAGAGCGCAGCACCAAGTCGGGCGGGGGGCTGGCGTCTGTTTGTCGTCTGACATCCTCACCACATGGTCTCTGGGACCTTTGGGTCCTTGGGATGAGCGGGGCTGGGGCTCTTGCACCCGGTTGGGGACATCCTTCCCAGCTCTCTGCTTTGGCCCCTGAGCCTGGGGAAGGGAGGCCTTGACTGATCCGGGAATGACACAGAAGTGAATTTGGGGCCGTAGTTCAATGAGCTGTGTGGTTGTGGGCAAGGTGCTTGACCTTTCTGGGCCATGGGAGGTGATGGCGGGCCCGAGCTCCTTCCTGCCAGTGCTTTTTCCTGATCCCTGAAGCTGTGAAAACGGGTACAGAGGGGAAGCTGTTCCCGCTGGGCACAGAGAGCCTCCCTCCCACACGCCCTCCCGTCCTGCACTCTGATTCCCACTGAACCATCTCCGCTCTCTCGGGATCGCCCCCAGGCAGAGCATCAGGAGTTGGTGGAGAGAGGTACCACCCCACTCACACATTTCTAACTGCGTCCAGTTGAGTCCAGCCCAAGGGGGTGACAGTGACGTCCCCCGGGGTGCCCAGGCCAGGCTACATGAAGAGGCTCAGATGCCAGGTGAGCAGCTGCGGCGGAGGTGCCCTCGAGTGCCAGGCGGACGCGCTGCGGGCGCCATGGGCCATGCCCGGTGTTTCACATTCGACTTCCTTGGCGGAGGGCCCAGCTCCAGGCTTCACCAGGGCCTCGTGAGATGTCAACAATCTCTCCCTGGAAGTCCCTGGAGTCCCCAGGCACGTGCGTGTGGGAGGGCGAGGGCCTGGCCACCCCGAGTGTCGTCCTGGGAAGTTCTAAGCGTGGGCAGGAGTGGGTCCTGGCGATGCTGTCGCTCTGAGCCAGGATGCGGCCAGGCGGGCCTCCCGGGATCTCCACGACACCCGAGCAGGCGGATAGTGTCCTCTGTAGATGAGGAAGCGGGTCTTGCACGGGAGCAGAGGGGTCGGCTGGAGTCGGACCTGCTTCAGGTTCCAGGGCAGAGGCAGGGTGAGGCTGGTGGGAAGGACAGTGCCTCGACCCTGGGCCTCCCCGTGGGGGCTCACAGGGCAGCGCCCACACCTCCCGCGGGGTAATAGACTCCTGCACTAGTTAGCAGGTCCCCAAAGCCACCTCGCCTGCCTCTGAGGCCAGGGAGCTTGCGCTGTGTGTGTCCAGAGTGCCACGTCCCCAGCTCCCACCTTTCCCCACCACACCACAGGACCCAGGCTGCCTCCTGCTTCCTCCCTCTGCAGCCGTGGGGCAAGCCAGGCCATGCTGCTCGGCTCTCCCAGGCTCAGGTGGCACCTTTGCATACGTGGGCATGTTCGGCCACACCCCCATTGCCAGACCCTCGCCGGGAAGGAGCCTCCAGGGCCACCAGGAGCACCCTGCAAGGGCAGGAAAGCTTCTGAGGTGGAGCCGGGGTCATTCCTGTGGGCACCTGCCATCCTAGGGGACCTCCTCCTGAAAGTGCCCCAGCCCAGCGTGAAGTGCAGCCCTGCCGTTTCCTAGCATGTTGCCTTAGGCAAGCGACTCAGTTCCCTCATCTGTTAAATGGACGACAAGCAGGGTCTTGGTGGGCGGCAGCCAGGGCTGGAGAGACCTTGGTCTTGGTGGGGTGCCGTCAGGGCTGGAGCGACCTGCGGCCCATGGCTGCGTGCGGTCTCACCTCAGCCAGGCGCGGAGCCCAGCAGCCCCAGCGCCTCTCTGCACCCAACAGCGACTCGGTAGCTCTGCAGCGCTCGTGGCTCTTGGAAATCCACGTATTTGAAGTGGACTCTGCATGAAGCCCCTCGAGAATCGGGGGCCACTGAAGCTCACCAGCCGCCCTCCTTCTGCTGCCCAGTGGGGAAGGGTTCCCGTGAGGCCTGGACGTGGGGCGTCCACGCGGAGGTGTGAGGAGGGGAACGGCTGGACTGTGAGACCGGTGTGGCTGGGCTGACCGGGTGGCCACCGTCGGCAGGTGGGTGCGGCTGAGGAGGTGGTGGCTGGAGGGGCACGTCTGCCCTGCCCCGGCCCCTTCCTGGCTGCCCTGGATGGAGCCGCTGCCTCCCCCACATCCTTCTCCCACGCTGTTCTGCCTCCCTGAGGCCCAGAGCCATGGACCTGGCCCACCATGGACTAAGCCTCTGGAAACCGTGAGTCCAATGGACTTCCCCTCTCGGAGTTGTTCCCGTCAGGTATTTCCACCCTGGCGATGCCGCCCAGCGCACAGCACCAAACACACTCACCGCTTTCTCTCAACACACTTGGATGGTAGTCATTAAGGGAAATGTGGGAACTTTCTGGCATTAAAGTGCGATTGCTCAAGATAAGTCAGAGAATGCAAATCCCAAGAGACTGTGGTGGAGTGGACGCTCCAGACAAGACCTTGGAGGGCTGCTTGGGGGGTCACTCGCTCAGCCCAGCAGGGAATCAAACCCTCCCTGGTCCTTTATCCACAGCGGAGACGAGTTCCCTCACCTGTGCCCCACACCAGCCCCTGCACCCAGCAGGTGCTCCTGCTGTGGGGACGAGTGGGGACCGTACATGTAGGGAGGCCCAGGAGACACCAGCAGCTGTGAGGTGCTCCAGGGGCCACACGGGACCCGGAATCGGGGCCGTGTTTTCACATGCACAGGCGACGCTGCAGGAAGCAGAGGCTCCTGACTACTGGGGCCCCGTGGAAATTCAGTGAAGGGACCTGGAGGCCCAGGGCTGCACCAGCTGCCACATCACATCCCCGAGGGTGAGAAATACTGCAGGGACACAGGATGGCAGGGCACAGGGCTCACCAACCAAGTGGAGGGAACGTCTCTTCTGCGCCTTCCCAGCACCTCTGACTCCGGGAGCTGACCGCTGGCCTTCCCGGCACCCCGTCTCCCTGTGCCTCTGCGTGAGCTGGCCATGCGGGGCGGGGGGACAACACCAGGCAGCGCTCTCTGGCGGGGCCACAGAACTGCTCTGCTCCCATCATGGCCATTGGTAGGAGCCCCTGGCTTGCTGCCGCAGCCCTGGCATGAGCTTCCTAAATAAATGCTGGTGAAAGTGCTCGGTGGGAAGGAAGTGCCAGTTGGGTAAGAGCCAGTCGCACGCATGGAGGCACCGTTATGCAGCCGTCCTCAGGTTAGGGACTGGACAGGCTGGGGCTCAGATGTCTGGATGGGCCTGGTCCACTCTGGATCAGGGCTCCTGTGCAGGGACTGGTGCTCCAGGCGACTTCCATCTCGAGCTCAGCATTAGGCACCAAGGTTTGCCAGGAGACAGGGCTCTGGAGGGTCCTTCACAAACAATTAAATGCTCCGGCTAGGAAGTGACATGTCACCTTTCCACAGAGCTCTTTGACCAGGGCTCATCACATGCCCAGCTCATCTCCAAAGGGTGCTTGGAAATGAAGGTTTCCACACGTCCAGCAAAGAATGAACATATTGGCAGCCCTCATAACGTCTGTCGTGGGGTACAGAGATAAGAGCGTCTTCGGGGAGGAAATTGACGGATTAAAATCTGGGAAGCACTAAATTACAGTAATTTGAATCACTAAAGGAGCTTAGGCGAAATCTTCCTCAATAAGTTTAAAGAACTGGGAAATTCACAGTGCTTTTTAAGGGACCTCCAGGGCTAGTGCCGGTCTGTGGGCTGACTCAGGCTCCAGGCGATTCTGGTATGATACAATGTCATCAAAGATCCACATTCTTTCCACATTTCTATGTGTTCAGTCTTGGCTCCATTCTCAGGTGGTCACAATGGCCGCAGCTGCTCCAGTACAGGGAGCAAAAAAGGAATCTTTTTCTCCTTCATTAGAGAAGGGAAGATTTCCCCAGGTCTCATTGGCCAGAAGTGGGTCACATGGCCATTACTAAACCAATCACTGACAGGGGTACTGGGATTACTATGGTTGGCTCAGACCAACCAGGTTATTCCTGAGCTGGTGTTGGAAGTCTGTCCTTGAGGAAAGGATCTGCAGCCACAGGTGGGTTTTCTTAGCAAGACAGAAGATGAGACCCCATCTGATTTAGAAATACAGATGCATTCAGAGATTCAAGCGTCTGGGTGGATAAAATGTGCTGATATTTGGGAAGAGGGTGTGGCTAGGCACTTATTCCCCACAGACACATCCAGAGCGCGCCCATCCTGAAGTCCTGGCTTACCTGCAGACCTTTCCCTTGCTGGGCACATAAACAACCAGCCTCGCCTACAACCTGTCAGCAAAGCCACTGTGTAACTGATGCGAGTCACCACGGGCCAGGCAGTCTGCAGTTGTCCAGGGCGGTCACAGCCTTGAGAAAGGACACTGTCTTCCCAGGACACCAGGGTCAGTGGGGTTGGCTCAGGTTGGCCCACCTGCAAATGTTCCTCCACCCCATGGAGCTGGAGAGCGGAGTGATGTCACGGAGGTGGCTTTGGGTGACAACGAGGAGCCAGGACTCTGTCCAGCCTTCCAGTTCCAGACCCTCCTGGTCCTCAGGTTCTTCATTTGTAGAAAGAAGGTCTCTTGGAGGTGAACAGGTGGGCTACTCTGGCCTCTGAGGATGTGGGAGGAGCTGGAGAAGAGGCCCCGAGGGCGGTCATGTGTCACCACGGAGAGGAAGGAGGAAGAGGATGTCCTCAGAGGACCCCGCCCTCTCACTCCGAAACCTGGTTGTTCAAGAAACGAATCTTTAATTCCTATGACTCCACCTACGCCCCATTGAGCTTCTGTCCCACGGAATCACTCACCCCTGGAGTCCCCCCTCACCTTCTCCAGGACAGGGTCTGAGAGCCGTGACTTGCGGAGTCCCTGTGCTGGACTGCTGTGCCCTGGGAGGCTCATCCTTCCTGGCCAGGTGACCCCTCAGGCACGAAGGCTGCTGCACCTGAGCTCTGTGAAGCCATCTGTCACTTGCCGACCTCAGTCACCTCACGGCCATGTCTGCACAGGGACTCGGCATTTGCAAGCTGGGAACAGAGTCTCACCTCTGCCTTGTGGGGAGAAGATTTGGCTTTTTATAAGAGAGACCCAACTCAACAGAACCTAAATGACACAACTCCTCCCCCCATATTAGGTACAAACAACCCAACTTGAACTTCACTACCAGGAGAAGAGGGCAGAGTTGGTCAAGGAGAGGGGAGATGGTGGTGTCACCCCTGGTGACAGTCTCCAGTGGCAGTGAGAGTTGCAGGATGTCAGTGCTGAGGGCCACGATTTGGAGAGGGCTGTCGCGGGAGGAGTGCGGACGGCACACTCTCCTGCGCTTCTTGAAAGGGCCTAGGCCACCAGATAATCAAGGGAAGCCGGTCTCAGCCCCAGGGTCCAAGCCCTTCATTTAGGGCCGCATTTCCCACTCCCTGAGAGCTTCCTTGCCTCTCCTGCCAGCCCATCCTCGGACAAAGCCCAAAGCTGCCTTTGGGATGAGCTCAAAGATGCTCGGAATATTTCCCTGACGGCACCAATCTCTGAAGCCCAACTGCAAACACTGGCTGAGGGGACGTCCAGGCCTCAGGGCTCCTCAGCGCCACTCCCTCCCCGCCGGTGCCTGGGGGGCCTGGGTTCCTGGAACAGGCGGCCTCTTGTGTAAACAAGGCTGCGGCATACTGATGTCATGGCTTGGGATTTTAGAACTTCCAGCTTCTGGTGTCTTCTATGGGACTTTCCAAATTCTGCCCCTTTTCCCAAATTTCAGGTGGACAAATGAATTTGAAGTCATCGGGATTTAGAACAGAAGGGAAATGTAAGAGGTCTCATGTTCTGTCGAAAAGTTTTGTTCTATGGTGGCTTTGATGAGAGATCTCAAGGAAAGCCAGTGGAATGAGAGGCTGAGGAAGCTATTAGTGATCACGAAAGAATGATGATTAGACACGGGGTCACTGCCCGGCCAGCGTGCTCTTCAGCCACATCTGTGACCCTGTTGGGCCACTGCAGGTCTGGGGGACAGGCACTAGCACTATCTCCATGTCACACGGGGCATACTATTTATTTTTAGTTGGATTGATTGCTGGATGTGAGTCTCAACTTCTGCACAGAACTTGTAGTTTTTCCATAAAAAATCGAGCATAAAGAGGTAAGCCATATCTGTCACTCACTGCCAATGGCAAGCCACCAGGACGTTGACCTTGATGCTTCCCTTTCTGTCTTTCCTGCTTTCTCCTGGCCTCTGAGACCTGCGAGGACCTGACTGTGCCCCTCGTGTTTCCCTCCTCGCCCTGCATGTGCTGACCCGTGGGCCTCCCAGGAAGTCAGAGACCAGAGGGATGAAACACCTCTGTCCAGGGTCTCTTCAGGAAAGGATGGATGACCAAGCAGGAAAGACACATCTGGGCGAGACCTTGGGGCAGCTGCCGCCAGGTCCTCTGAGGAAGTGGTCAGAGCCCACGCTTTGAGTCAGCTTCCATCTGTGAGCAGGCCCGGGGGATTCCCCAGGAGAACGTCAGTGTCCTGCTGACCCACGGAGTCCTCCCAACCGTGAGGAACCAAGGTCAGCATGGCTGAATCCAGAGGTCCTGAGGGTAGCTGGGAATCTGACCCTGAGAAAACAGCTGGTCAGTGTGCTGGTGGCACTGGTGACCCCGTGGCTCCATGGAGAGGCCGGGCTGAGAAGCAGGACTTGGAAAGCACACAGACTCGGTTCCAGGGACCCTTGGAGGTTTCTGTTTCCCGCCAAGACAGGGCAGCTCCACTCCTGCAGGCCCTGCCTCTTGTGACCAGGGACCTGTGCAGGAGCCACACACATCCAAAGACCAAACCGAAGAATGGAGGAGGCACACTGCTCAGGGGCCAGGACTCGTGGCAGGACGAGGTGGCCAGCTCCCTTATTGCCTGTGCATCCCACACAGATGTTGGAGAAGATCAACGGGCCCAGACCTAAAATGCTCCTGGAAAAGCCCGCTTCCCCTATCAACACATCAGCAACTCCTCACCACCTGCGCACCCGCCGACCCAACACCAACGGAGAGGCTCCTCCCACAGCTCTCGAGGGCGGGGTCGACTTGCATCTCATCCCAGCCTGGGAAGCAGCACTCCAGCTGCGGTGGTACCAGTGGGCTGAGTGGGGAGCTAAGCCTCTTCCCTGCCAGCTTTGATGGCGCTGAATGAAGTGGTCCAGGATGAGGCAGGGCCGGTGCATGCGTGAGTCCCACACCCGGGCCCAGGTGGCAAGGGTGCCTCCACCCCATCAGGAGGCTGACTGAGGCGCAGCAGCAAGGCAGGGCTAGTGGGCACTCAGCTTCCCCTCCCTGGGACCCCTGTGGCAGAGCAGGGTGCTGATCTCATTCTCCCAAGAGACGGCCATGAAGCAGTGTGCATTGAGCACAGAGCTGGTCTCTAGCCCTCCCAACTGCAGTGAGGCCCCAGAATCACTGCCCTGCTCTTAATGGGGTGGGAAAGGAGCCCTGCAGAAAGCTCAACACTCACCTCTGCCCTGGGTCTGCATGCCTTATCCAGAGGCTGCCTGCTGAGCAAACAAACAAAATATTAGACTGGAGCTAGAGCCTCACAGCACAATCCCCTAAATGTCCAGGGTCCAAACAAAATTCACTTTGTCTTAGTCACCAATTACATCTTGAATGAGAAATGACAATCAACCAACACAAAAAAACAAGATGACCTGGGATAATCTGACAAGGGTTAGAGCAGTTATCATTAAAAAGCTTTATCAAAAAATTACGACTTTATTTAAGACACATAAGTAGGATGTCTCCGTAAGGAGTGCATAGATACACACACCAAAAGGAGATTATAGAACTGAAAATTACAATAGCCAACATAGGAAGACTTCATGGGCACAATAGCAGAATGAAAGTGACAGATGAAAAAGTGAACTTGAAGATAGAACAGTACAAATTATTCTGTTAATTAGGGAGAAAACAATGAACAGAGCTTCAGTGACCCACAAGATAATACAAAATAGCTAATTTTCATATCATCAGAATTCCAGAAGGAGAGGAAAGACAGTGTGGGGCTAAACACATGTTTACAGAAGTAATGATTAAAAACTCCCCAAATTTGTTGAAAGGTGTAATTCATTAAGGCAGATTCAAGAAGCTGAATAAAACCTAAACAAAAGAAAGCCAAACCAATTCATACTAAAACAGATTATAATCAAAGTTCTACTTTTTTTCTTTTAATTTCTTTTTCTTTTTCTTCTTCTTCTGCTTCTTTTTTTTTAAGCACTAGAATTAAACCCAGAGTCTTGTGCATGCTAGGTAAGCACTCTATCAGTGAGCTACATCCCCAATCCATAATCAAATTTCTAAAAAAGTTATCTTGAAAAAAGCTAAGGAAAAATGAGAACATCAATTCAATTTACTATTTCTTATATGAAACTATAAAAGATAGAAAAAAGCAGTGTACTATTTTTCAAGTGATGAGAGAAAAGGATTGACCACTGTTTTATATCCAGCAAAACTATCCATCAGGATTGAAGGGAAACTGAAGACATTCTTCAGTAAAGGAAAGCTAACAGAATCCACCTCTAGCAGACCTACCCTCAAGGAATGGCTACAAAAACTACTCTAAGATACTTCAGGAAAGAGTGAGGAATGGATAGAGGGAAGGGCACATGTAATGGACTCTAGTTCTCATGAGTTTCTTAAGTGATGTCTAATAGTTGAAGCAAAAATCATGACACTGTTTGAGGCAATGCTCAAAGTTATCTAGAGGAAAATCCTAAGACCAATATATTTTTAAAACAAGGACAGTATGATGGTGATGCATGGGCATGTGATGCATGCCTATAATCTCAGTGAGTTGGGAGCCTAAGGCAGGAGAATTGCAAGTTTGAGAACAGAATGAGCAACTTAAAGTGGTCCTAAGCAACTTAGCAAATCCCACCTCAAATTAAAAAGGACTGGAGATGTAATTCAGTGGTGAAGTGACCCTGAGTTCAGTCCTATCCCACCCCCCCAAAAAAACAGGGAGGGTAAAGGGACCTATATGGAAACAAGTTTTCCAAATGTCACCAAGTGGTTTGAACTTCATACTAGCAGCATGATAAGTCATGGAAGTATGCTGTAATATCTAGAACATCCACCAAGAAAACTATAAGTCATCTACTCAAAAACATTACAAATAAAAAAATGGAATCCTAAACATGTTCATGTGACTATAAGAAGCCCAGAGAAAATAAATAAAAGGATAAGAAACTGAGGTAATGCATAGAAAGTGATCAAAAAAAATGTGAGATGTAAGCTGTAGTGTTTCAATAATCACTTTAAATGCAAATGGTCTAAACAGTTAAGAGAAAGAGATTGGCAGAGTTGGCTTTTAAAAAATGGCCCTACTATATACTATCTACAAGAAACTCACTTTCAACGAAATGACATAAGTAGGTTGAACATAAAAAGAATAAAGATATACCATGCAAATATTTTTTAAAAAGAAATGACCATGTAAGCATCAGATAAAGTAGACTTTGTAACAAAGAAAATTGCTAGAGGCAGAGAGGGATTTTTTTGCACAATGATAAGAAGTTCAATTCAACAAATCTGACCTCTGACCTTCACCATCTCTTACCACACAACCACTTGAAGCCTCAGATTTAATGTCCCTAAAATGGGAACAATAAAATGCTTTATATGATGTCATGAAGATTAAGTTCTTGGGATAGGTTAGCAGGGTGGGAAAGGCTCAGCACATCAGCTGCCACCATCAACTTAAATCATATGTACATTGTCATCAGCATCTAAATAGTGTGCACGCGTGTGTGCGGTTCAGTGGCATCAGGCACGCTGTGGTGACTGCAGCAATCCATCTTCAGAACGCTTTCATTTCCCAAACCAACACTCGCTGCTCATTAAACACACCAGTTATTTTAACAGAGAATTTAATATAAATAATTTTTAAAACCAGCTATTAAAAGACTGAAAAGGCAGAAGGACCTGGAGACACTGTAGGGGGGCCTAGAGATGGACTCAGGCATCCCCTCTGGCCGCACGGGAGGAGGGGTCTCATGAGAGTTTGGGGGTTTGTGGAGGGGTCCTGTGCAGCTGCGACCAGGCCCCCGATGCCACAAAGCTGAGTGCTGGTGTCTGGCGAGGGGATGGGGCAGAGGGAAGAGCCAGTCTTGCAGGGGCTGGCAGGACAGCTCCTCTGGCTTCTGCCTGGCACCTGTCTTCCTCTAGTGCCCCATGCACAGAGCCAAGCTAGGAGCGGCTGAGAGAAGAGCAGCATGCACCCCAAGCCCAGCTCCCAGGCGGCCAGGCAGAGCAGAAGGCCGTGTCAGTGGCCTGGGGCTGCCATCACAGACTGTGTGTGTGGCTTGTGACAGCAGAAATCTGTGCCTTCGCGTTCTGGAGGCCAGAAGTCTGGAATCCTCCAATGACCTCGGGAAGGACTCTGCCTGCCTCTGCCAGCCCTGGTGGCTCCAGAGTTCCTGGCCATGACACTCTGGTCCCTGCCTCTGTGCTTACACTGTCTCTTCCCCTGAGTGTTCCTCTGGTATCTCTTCTCTCAGAAAGATGCTGTCACACTGGTGTAGGTCCCACACAACTCAGCTGAGCAGAGACGAGAGATTGAAGAGACACTGCTCCTGCCTGCGCGGGGCACTTGGGCATTTCAGTGCCTCAGTCTCCCCAGCTGTAAAATGGGACTTGAATAAGCCACCAGGCAAGGCTCCACATCACTTGTCTAGACACAAGAAAACGAGACCCAGTCCCTGTCCTTGAGCTGCATTTGGTGATCCAGGGCAGCCCTGAGGAAGCAGGTGAACTTGAGGTAGAGGAACAGCGAAGGTCCTCGTTGGGTCCTTAGTGTGGGGACATTCTGGGATTCCTGGAGAAAAGCCCTGATTGTTTGACCTGCTGGAGGACAAGAGCCACCAGCTGGAGTGGGAGTGGGCTCATAGGTGGCCATACCTGTCCCAGAGCGGCTGATGGAACTGAGGGATCCCAGACGGCAGAGCTTCCACGTGGGCGGGGAGAAGGGGACGGGGCTGTGGCCTCCACACGTCTGACCCAGAGTAACGTAAACTGCCTTCCTTGCTGGAGCAATGGTTTATTTGTACAGTTTGGGCCATTTCTGTAAATGTTTGACCGGTTTGGAAATCCAATCCAGGAGGAGAGCAAACGAGCACTTTATATCGCATGATGGAATCTCTGGCCACAGAGGCGGCTTCGCCCACTGCGACGGACCCAATGCACACTCGGGGAGAGAAGGTGCTTCATTCTGTATTGAAACATCTCAAAGCCCGGGGGTGCATGGGTCTGTGAAAAGCAAAGAGCTGTGAGAGCCAATGCCCCTGAGGTGGGGGGTCTTCTTCCACTGCAGCCCCCAGCACACAGCCGGGACCAGGACATCCTGCAGCATGCAGCCCCACCCAGAGGCAGGGACCTTGGTCCACCCGAGCAAACGCTGGCATGCTCGGGAGCTTGTTAAGGAAAAGAAATACAACTTTCAAATAAGACGACTAATTGCCACTGACAATTTACATCCACTATTAACAAATTTATACATATTTTTATACAGTGGACTTGCTATGGCTAATATATCAAAGAGAGAGAGAAAGGGAAGAGAGGAGGGGGAAGGAAAGGGGAGAGAGAGAGGGAGAGGAAAGAGACCGGAGGCAGGGAAGTTTGCTTAGAGCCGTCCTGGTTTATAAATTGTTGCTGTTGTTACTATGTTGCTACGATGTGCAGGGATTGGAGATAAATTGCAAACAGTAGAAAATAAAAATGGGGAAAAATGAACTCACCACCTGGTTTCCTTTTGTAAAAGTTCAGGGCTGATTCCCAGATCATGGGCCACTGGTGTGCCGTCCTGGGCACTTGTCGCTTGCACGGCTGCTGATCAGTCAGGAGGCCCCTGTCCACAATGACACTTCTGCAAAGGCCAGCTGGGTGGTCCTGCTCCTCCCGAGGCGGCACCCAGAGGGTGGCTGGGGCTGGGGTGCAGCCTGCAGGATGGGTCTGCTCAAGCCCCTAGAGCTGTTCTAACTCACAGACTTGGCTGCCTGCCCCAGAGGTCTGACCCACTGGGCCTGGGGCAGGACCCGGGAGTCTGTGTGGATACCAAGGCCCCTGTAGATGCCCCTGGATCTTGTGGGAATGGACATTGCTGAACTGTTTGCTGTGTCTGGCACATACTTCTAGAAACAGGCAGGATTTGTGAAAAGACTCAAGATTGAGGACGGTGGAGTGGCTCCCAGTGGGCAGCAGACGGTCTTTTCCAGGGGGTTATTCTTCAGGGCCATGGCATAAATGGGGGTACAGTGTAGGCAGCCCCCAGGGGGAGCAGGAAGCAGGCTTGCTGGGGGGAGCCATTGCCTCTCCAAGTCCAAGGGGACAAGGAAAGAGAGGCTGGACCACTCCGAGAATCCCGAAGCAGTGGCCACCATAAGAGGAGCAGGGACCTCCAGTTGAGGGACACACCAACCCAGGTCCTGGGGGACATCCACCCTGGAACCTCCCCAGGTGCTGGGGGCCAGCCTGCGCCTCCCACAGGCCTCCTGTGCTCCCACTGGCTGAGCTGCAGTGGCTCAGCCCAGGGGATGTGACAGAGCCTGGTCCAGAGGGAAGGATTTGCCCCGTTTCCTCCCTGAATCTGGGCCATTTCTGTTCCTGCTGCCCGTGGATCTCGTGACTGTTGAGCTCCCACTGTGAGGTGTGTGCAGCAGCCCTGGTTGGGAGGGGACAAGACCTTCGGGTGTGGACGTGAAGGGAAGGTCCTCCTCCCCAGCCGCCAGGGAGAAGCCATGTTCAGTCAGACTAACAGCCTCTGCAGTGCTGGACCACTCTGTGACCGTGCAGTCACCGATGGTGACCGTGACTTGCCATACAAGCCCAGCATCGTTGCCCTGTCTGTGTTGGGGCCAAGAGGGACTCCTTGCAGAGTCAGGGGCTGGACCAGCATAAGGAGCCACCCCTAGTTCTCTGCTAGTCTTAGTGAGGGTGGTCTTCTGCATGTGCCCTGCTCTGCAAGGTCCCCAAGCCTTTAAGCCTGGAGCACGCCCGGCCTGGGTGGCAGGTGCCCCTCAGCTAGGTGGCGGCTGAGATGGGGCACAGGTGGGTAGGAGAGGGAGTCTGTGGAGAGCTGCCAGCCTCAGCATCCCCATCCCAGAACCCTGAGCAGCAGGCCGTGCAGATTACTTGGCGTGACTGCTGAGCACAGCAAGCCTCTGACGTCCTGGGGCAGTCGCGGGTCAGCTGATTTGTGGTCATACCCAAGCTGTTCAGTTTCACCTAAATCAGCAGCCCTTGGGGTGTGGCAGGGTGACCACCAGTGTCCATCACAGGGCATGCCAGCTGCCTTGGCTATCGCAACTTCACGGGGGCCAGCCAAAGGGAAAAATTGTTCCCAAAGTTAATTGAAACCAAACCGAGACCTTGGGGCTCCATTTCAGGGAGCTGGCCCCTCCCCTTTCCCATCTCCCTGTCCCCTCCTGGGATTGGACTGACCTGCTAAATGCACGTTTTGACTTTTGCACAAACCACCTTTGTTGAGACCCAGGTTCAGTTACTTCGAGTGGTTGGTGGCAACAGCCCCTGTGGACGCCAGCATTTGGGGGGTCAGCTGGGCCATCGTGCATGGCGGGGCTGCGATCTTCACCGAGGGCACCCGCACTCTCTCAGAGGCACAGGTGGGCCCAGGGCTGGCAAGCATCGAGCAATACTACCTGGTGTAAAGGGGGGCAGAGTGACGTGGGCAGCAGGACACTGAGTTACTCCCCAGCGCGTGAGCCCCTGACATCTTGGTGGGGATGGAGCTGTGAGCCGGCCCCCCGCTTCTCTGCTGGGTCTCTGAGCTCAGCCCTCGCTGCTGCATCTTTGATTTTCTGTTAAGCAAAGGTTTCGGTAATAAGGAGCAAGAAATAGTCATTGAGGGCAGGCTCATGACAGAAATGTCTGCAACAGATGGTAGAGATTTTTTAATATACATTTTTAGTTGTAGGAGGACACAATGTTTGTTTATTTATTTTGACATGGTGCTGAGGTCGAAACCCAGTGCCTTCCACGTGCTAGGCAAGCACCCCACCCGAGCCCCCGGGTGATGGACTTTTATCTTACCACTCTGTGCTACAGGATTTAAAAAATTTTAAAGGTATCTGTTCAAAATTTATTTATTTAAAAAAACCCAGCCTTGATGAGATACATACTCAAGGTACCATAAGTCACTTATTTAAAGTATGAAATTCAATGCGTTTTGGTATATTTTAAAATTGTGATAAGATATATATGTAACATAAAAATTTCAATTTTCACCATGTTTAAGTGTACAGTCCAGTGGCTTCACTGCTTTCATGATGTCCTGCCGGGGCCACTGCTTGCTTCCAAAACCTTCACTGCACCCTAAAAGGATAATTTTTTTTTAATCATTTAGCCTCCGTCTCCCTGCAGATCCTGTGAACATGCAAATAGATAAGCAGCGGAACACAACACTGTCCATTCTCCTGAAGTGTTAACTCTAGGAGCAATCACCTGGTCCATTGTTATTAGAAGGTACTAGAACGTTTTGGTTCTTGCACCTGAGCTCCATGGAGGAAGGGCTCACTCTTGTCAAAATCTCCAAGGGACTTTGGCACATGCAGATGCGTGGTCAATATTCACAATTCCTGTCTGGGAGAATCTTAAAATTGAGTGTTGTGTTGGAATAACAGGAGCTGGGTGAGGAGGGTGCCTCCTCCCTCCTGTGGGGCTCTAGCTGCAGAGAAGCCTGCGGGGACTTGTCAACCAACGGAGGACTCTGGGTACCCAGGCAGGGATGACAGGAACTGCGCTGGATGTCCAGACAGTCACCTCCCACCCACTTCGCCCTCCTGTCCACCTCAACGCTTGCATGTTCCTGGGGCCTCTTTGGAAATCAGCAGAATGAGCAGTTATTGCCCCGTTTATAGGCTGCAGGCTGAGCCCAGGAAGCCTCAGAGCAGTCGGGTTGGATGAGGATGTCGGGGTGGACGCCCTCACCCCAGGGAGCAGAGGAGGTGGCTGGCTGCTCACAGCTCAATTGCCAAGACAGCAAGCCTTTGCACACGAACTGCTTTTGAATCAACCTGTGTGGTTGGCATACCCTCAACCCTCCTCCCACTGGACTCTCGACTCTGGTCTCCCTCCCTGTGGACACCGCTGGCTTAGCCACTTGCTCTAACTACAGAGTGCAGCAGAAAGAGCCGTGTGCTCTCAGGACGGTCACGAGGGTGACGCGCCTCTCACTTCGCCCTGTCTGCCTGGTGTTGAGGAGCCAGCCACCAAGTGCAGGAAGCAGGCACACACGAGGCCTCGTCCAGTGCTCTGGTCAGCAGCCCCAGGCAAGATCCTTTGGCAGGAGCCCTCACACATGGGTGCACAGCCCTGCAGGACCCCTCCAGCTTCAGCCTCCTTGTGCCACAGCAGCCCAGCAGGGTGACATGTTTGGAAGGGAACTCCAGAGTTTGAAGCCGCTGAGGTTGGGGGCTACTTGAGATGCAGCAGGAGGTATCAGGGACAGTGGGTGTCACCTCCCATGAGATGCTGGATCCAGGCCCTTCTGGCTGCTCCCTGACCCATCTTGACGTCTGCCCACCCAGCTCCAGCCGGCTCCCCATCCTCACCCAGCGCCAGCTGGCTCCCCTGATGAAAAGCTTTGCCACACTGCATGCTGTTTCTTGAAGGCAATTCAACATATTTAGCAAAAATATCCTCTCCTCCCCGTGGCCACAGACCCCATCCTGGAGGGCAGACTCAGGTGGCACCACCAGCCTGGTATTCAGGCCCCTGTGAGACCCCCTGCCTGTGACTGCTGCTAGCCGCAGGCCACAGCGGTGTGCTTACAGAGCAAAAGTGACCACATGCTGGGGTGCCCAGCACTGCTGCCCTCAGCCTAGCTAGCCTTGCTGACTGTGAAGGAGCCGGCGGCCAGGCTGGGGACCCTGCAGAGGGGACGGAGACTGCTTCCCGGTAGCCAGTAGCCAAGAGGACCTCTGGTGAGCAGCCAGCGAACAAAGCAAGAGCACACCCTGCAGCTTAGGCCTTGTGCCCTGAGGGGGCTGAAATCTGCCCACGCAGGGACAGGCCTGCCCTAGGCAGCATCCCGCTGAGACCCAGCCCAGCCCACGCTGGGTCCAAGCCTTGCAGAGAACCCGGCCAAGCTGTGCCTGGATTCCTGACCCATGGGAACCATGAGATGACCACCCAGGGCTGCTGTGAGCACCCGTCTGTGGACACTGTCCATGCGGCACAGAGTGTGAACTCCCAGGACACCACTGCACCAGGCCCGGCAGCTCTGAAGCCCCCTCTCTGGTCTCTGGCTTCCGCTCACCTCTAGCCCTCTTGGTGTGTTCTCCACTCTAGAAAACTCAGGCCATTTCCCAGCCAAGCCCTACTCCATCTTCCCTGCCACACGGCTGCTGCCCCAGGGGCCTTCCATCCACTCCCCAGGCTGCCGCGCTCACTGCCCAGCCACCCCGGCCACCCTCTCTTCAGCTGGACCCGTCCTTCCACTGAGAAGCCATCCCTGCCCTGCTCCCATATCTCCCTCTTCCATCCCCACCAGGCACATCCATGACCTGAGATTTCCTGGCTTCCTTACCTGGTGTTCTGTCCCCCAGCCCCCAATGGACTATGAGCTTGTGAGTTAAGTGTCTTTGTCCTGTTTGCCGTGGTGGCCCCAGTGCTCAGGACCCTCCCTGGCATGTGGTAGGTGCTCAGCTAACATTTCCAAACAGTTCTGAAATCCCCGATGAGCAAGGGTGGGTGAACCCAACCAAGCCCCCCCCACCCGCCATGAGCACCTCATTTCCTGGGGAGCAGCCTCCCTCCTTGGGCCTCAACCCCACCTCTCGCTCTGTCCCATGCAGGGCCCCATGGGCACCTATGCACAGATCCCGGGGCATTTGTATTTTGGAGTTTCAGCTCTCCAGGAGCTGGGCAGGGGATAGATTTGCTTTGTGTCTAGGCTGCACACTTGTGCCCAGAGAACCTTCCCAGCATCCCTCTGCTCCTGGATGAAGCTATTCATAAGTCTGTGGCTCCAGTAATGACAAGATAATTGTCACTGAGCTCCTGACTGGCTCCGCCTGTTTTCTTCTAGCTTGCTGCCTGGAGCCTCAGCATGATGGAGAGACTCATATCTTGAAGGGCTGGTGCCAAGTAACTGGACAGAAAGCCGCTTGCCCAGCCACAGAGCCAGGCGCCTGTGGACAGGACGGTCAGGCAGCTCGATGCCTAGCCGGCCTCTGCCTGCGGCCGCCCCCTGCCTCTCACACCACCAGACGTCAGCTCCCTCGCTAAGTACCCTGGGCTGGGCATGAGCCTCCCAGGATCCTGGGGCTCCCCAGTGGAAAGCGAACTGCTCCACAGGGGCTTAGGTGGCATTTGAAGAAAAATAAGAAACCCTGGGCGTGAGCTCACAGTAAGGAGCCCTGCGGGCGTGAGACAAGCCCACCCTGGATCCGCCCGCTTCGACGTGCACTCCACACACTCAGCACAGTGCAGGGGACCATTGGCAAGTCTGTCCCTCCCTGACAGAAGCAGGGGGCATCCAGCAGTGGTGGCAGTAACAGCAGCAGGAACGGCGCTCCTTGCAGGTTGGACTCACAGCGTCTTCCATCAGGGGCCCTCAACCATGCCAAGCCAGTGAAGGCCCCCCTCACCCCGGGAGCTGAGCCTGGGCTCCAGGGAGGGACACAGGCATGGACCCAGGACTGCACAAGCACAAGCCCCCAGCCCACGCTGAGCCCTGGGGAGGAAAGCGCAGCCTGGGGTGGCGTCCAGGGTGGGGTCTGAGGTCCAGATGAGTAAGCCCAGGCAGCGAGGCCATGTGCAAATGGAGACGGGACCCCCAGAATTTGAGCCCGAATTTGAGCCCCTTCCAGCCTCCCGTCCTCCTTCCATCCTGAATCTGAGCTGGACTCCCCCGTAGGGGTGGATAATAAAGGTGGTAGGAAGGACGGTGGCAGCTGAGAGACCTGCAGCCCGGGTGACAGCGTGCATCACAGATGTGAGCTCCGGTGACTCTAGCTGCTGACATGACAGGCACTCTGAGGCATGGCTGAAGTGACCACGTGACCCCAGTGCCACACCAAGCCACAGGAGGGGCAGGGCGGGACTCAGGACCTCAGGGACTGGACACTTGGCTGTAAAGTCAGGACACAGCTGGAGAAGTGTGGCCTTTTTCCGAATGCCTGCTGCCTGCGGTGCCAGCTCCAGGCTGGGCAAAGGCGGAAATTTGAGGGACGCGGCTGTGCTGGGAGGGAGCACAGGGCCCTGCCTGTTTCCTGCATGTGCCATCAGTGAACACAGCACCTGCTCAGGAGCTCCTGGCGAGGTGGCTGGGAACGGGAACTGCCTGGTGTGGTTGGTGTACACACAGATTCAAGGAATTGTGTGTATGTGGGTGTGTGTCTGGGAGCATGCACACACATGTGCGTGTGAGTGTGCATGTGTCTGCGTGTGCATGGGTGTGCCCGGGAATGAGTGTGCCAGAGTGTGTATCTGCATGTGCAAGGGAAGGTTTAAATTCAGACTTGGTCGATGCACTCCCGTGCCCAGTGCCTGCTCCCTGTGGACGTGCCATCCGCTGGCCCTGGAATACCCAGACCGATGCCAGGACCCTTCCAGAGGAAGCTCCCCAGCGTCTGAGGGAAGGAAAGGCCCCCAGCAAGTCTGGGGGGACCCGGCTACAGAGCTACCGTCCCCTTCTCCTGCTTTCCTGAGCGCCCAGCTCCCAGGTACTGTGAAAGAGCAATGTCCCCAAGTGCCGCGGAGAGACAGCCTGCACGCTCCCCTAAACACCACGCAGACTGTGTTCTCTCTCTGATTTTTTCTTGTCTGCTCAGTGATCCCCAGAAAGTGGGCTGGAAGTGGGGACATTGCCCCATATTTTGATGCAGGACTTAGAACGCAGTGAGATCAAGTGGCCTGTGCAGTGTCACCGAGAGTGGAGGTGACAGAGTCAGGTGAGACCCTAGGGCTTTGCCGTTCCTCATGACGACTTCCTGGAGAGCCGGCACATGGAGTGAAACTGGAGTGCACGTTCCTGGGCCCGCAGCTCTGAAAAAATGAAATCCCTCTCCCTCTGCCTTAATTTCTCTCCATGGCCTTTTCACATCACCGCTAGTATCCAGCTGGTTGCTTGACTGTTCTCTTTCTTCCCTTATTTATTCCAAATACTAACACATCTGTTTGAGGGCTGAGATGGGCACAGGCTGGGGATGACCCTCCCTGCCTCCACCCTGGTCCTCATCGGCCGGGTCTCTCTGGCAGCCAGCTGGAAGCTGAGCTGTTATGGGGTTTTGTGCCCAGACCCCAGAACCATGGTGAGCTGGGCCCTCGGCCCGCCCTCCCTTCAGAGGCTTGAGGTCCCCGAGGAGCAGCTGTGGGCAGAGGCAGCCCGCGTTTTATTTACTGCCATCCTGGGGTTTTACTGGGGTCTCCATAAAATCTGCTGTTGAGTCAGAAAGGTTTATGGCCTGGGCTGTGTTTTGGGAATTTTAGATTCTGCATGTTTGGTTTGTCATTTTGAGAAAAGCCACAAGTTTTGTTTTGTTTTGTTTTAAACAAAGGAATTTCAGGATTTGTGGGGAAGCTAAAGAGAACTCGACATCCTGCAGAAGGGAAGAAACCCTTTCTGGGGATTTTCAGGGAAATAGAAGCTCCGAGGATTTGGGACAGTTTGTCTGGTGTGTTTTCAATCTCTAATTCTACAAGCTTTAAATTCTCTCTCGCTCTCTCTGATGAAAAGCTGAACGAGATTAAAAAGGAAGTCTTCAAGGAAAAGAGTCACCTCTACTAAGTTTCTAAAGACGTCAGAGTTTTCATTTTCAGATACAATGAAAACTTGCTTACCAAAGACAAGCATGTGCCCAGAGAGAGCGTCACGCAGCTTCACAAAGCCGTGTCCTCGAAGAAATCGGCTTTAACATGACCTGAGATATTTTGTGCCTAGTTTCTCTTAGAGTCTAGACTCAGGAAGAAACTGAAACATCGTCCCATGAAGAACACACAGGCCAGCCCTCTCCTCATGGCCCTGTTGTCTTGTGAATGTTAGGAGTGACCAAGCATTTTAATGCCACCATGTGCAGGTCACCCTTGCGGCACAATCTAGAGTCTCCCGGCAGTAGTGCGGGAAAGCTCATCTCCTTTTACCTTCTTTAAAATAATCCCTCTGTAGCCAGGTACAGTGGTGCACACCTGTAATCCTGATGACTTGGGAGGCTGAGGCAGGAGGGTCACATGGTCAAGATCAGCCTCACCAATTTAGTAAGGCCCTGAGTGACTTAGTGAGACCCTGTCTTAAAATAAAATTTTTTAAAAGACTGGAAATGTAGCTCAGTGGTAAAATGCCTTTGGGTTCAACCAAAATATATACATACATATATATATACATGTGGATTTTGCTTTTAACAATTTCAATAATTTCAATGTAAGTGCCACTCAAGAAGCATTTCATTGGCTTGATATTTTTGCATATGAAATACACAAAGTTATCTCAGGCGAGGAGGTCCTGCTGATGCTAACCCACGGGGTTAGGGTGCTGTGATCATGGCTGCGTTGGACCGTGGCAAAGGAGTTTCCACAGTATTTCCAACTCAAACAGAGCACGAGCCAAACTAAGTTAAAAGAACTTCTATGACAGCTGAAGCTTAATAACTGGCTTTAGCAGGGTTAATAGATACTCACTCAGGATCTTGGGAATAAAATGTTCTTCAGTTTGGCTATGGGGTATCGGCTCATTAAATGAAAACATGCAAAATGTGCAGTTTCTTTACATCATTTGAAACAAATGACAAAATGGGAAGAGGGCCATTAATTGATCACAAAGAACACTTTCACTCCCCCACAAAACAGCAAAAACCTCAAATGGCCCCGGAGTAAATTACAGCGGGCTGTCTTCCGGCGAGGACGGCTGCCCCAATAAGGGGCCTGATTAACTGTCCCGAGCCGCATCCACTTGACTCCAGAGCAGCAGCAGCAGGAAAGGAAAAGCGCCCTGGGCAACTGGCCTCCCCAGGAGAAGGGAGGTGGCCACAGCTTCTCCCATGTCCTGCGTCCTCCACAGGTAGGCGTCCAGCACTGTTGAGGGCAGGGAAGCCCAGTGGGCAGCTCGTACATCTCAACGTCAGGATTTTCGAAATCCACATCAGCCAGAAAATACATCTTGTGACTAACGACTTTTGTGCCTTTAATCTGGATTTCTGGTGTGGTTGGTCCAATCTGAACCGTGTCTGCATTTTGTTCAAGCCAGTGGAGCGTCCGCAGTGCCCTCCGTCCTGGGCTAACAGGAGCAGCGACTCCCGCAGCTTTACTAGAGAGCTGAACTCTAACGCTCGCTGCGGGTAGACGCTCACTCTGGGTTCCCACATGGGCAACGTGGACCCTGGCTCTGCCCACCACCCCATGCCCACTGCCCATCATACACAAGGTGGATGGGACCATGCAGGTCACCATGGCCCTGGCACCCTCTCACGTGTTCGAGAATCCAGATGTGGGTGACAGATTAAATAGTTCCCTGCACGGGACGCGTTTCCTGTAGCATGCGGTGAGCCACATTCGCGGTGACTAGATCCACGTGTGTATCCACTCAGCCCTGAGTGGGGAGCCCTCCCCCACCCTGCAGAAGTCAGAGCCCACCAGCGTCCACGCCGGGCACTCGCCCTCGTGGGACTACACGGCCCGCAGTCTGGGGCTGCCGAGACTTACAGCAAGCAGACCTTGGGGGGGTGCTCAAGCCCAGGGGGGCAGACTAACAAGCCAGGGGAGCAGAGGAACAGACAGGGTGGGCAACCCCACTGCAGACGGGTGCCAGCCCCAGAGCTCTGCCACGCCCAGGGCGCCCAGCCAGCAGGGCAGCCTCGGGCCTGCAAGTCCCTAACGAGGTCGAGGAGGAGGCCACCACGCAGCTTTGCTCCTCCCGGCCCAGAGCTGTAGACACCCTGGGGAATGGCACCACCACAAGGGACGCCATCGTCACCACCCACGCACTCCCTCTCCTGTCATTTCACTGCATTTTAGGGGTGAGCACACTTCTGCTCTCCCTCCTCAGCAAAGGCCAAGTGCAGGTATGGGGTTCTCCTCGTGCATCAGTGTGCAGAGAGTGCTTTCCTTCCAGGACTGCGTCCTCGTGCCCCTCGGCCCGTGCCCCCGGCCCTGCCAACCCCAGGCTGCGCCACCTGCCCTCTGCTCCGTGAGTCGGCACTTTCCATTCCACAGACAAGCGAGACGGGGTCGCAGAGCCGGTGGGACGGTGCTCTGGGGTGGAGCCCCGGTGGGCGCCCGCAGAGCACGGGTCTATTCCATCCCAAGTGGAGAACAGGTCCTGTGGATGGTCAGAGGTGGCAGGGAAGCTCTGGTGTGACCCAGGATGCTCTTTCCTGTCATCTGGCCAGAGTGGGGGAGGACAGTCAGTGCCTGCAGGGAACGGCAGAGGTGGCATGGAGGGTGGGCATCCTCCGCTGTCTCTGAGCCACCAGGGCCAGGTGCCCATCCTCAGGCAGCTCGGCCTGCTGTGTCCCCTTTGTCCCACCTCCCCCCACCTGTGGGTGGCCTGGGGGGAGGGTCTGCACGCCAGGCCACAGAAGGAGAGGGCTGTGCTTAAGCAAGCCGCACTCTTGTTAATGCGCTTGAGGCTGGTGGGATCATATGTAAGGCTGGGTTCCCATCCAATCCCAGGTGGGCAGGTACCAGCCACCTCCGTCCCTGCTCAGCTCTGCCTGGTCCAGAGGCTCAGTTGCTGCAGGGCTTGGGGTAAAGAGAAGTCCCAGTGCCTTAGAATTGTTAGGACCACGACCCGGGGTCCAAGGATGCCCTCGGGCTCCGTGACACAGACTGCGTCCACAGGATGCCCACCCCCAGCGGCAGAGGAGGGGGGCAGGAGAGAGGGGCCGCTGGGCTCCTTCTCAGCAGGACTGCATTAAAGCTGGGCCTGGACGTGCTCCCAGGCCTCCCTGTGAGGACCAGTCTCCGAGACCTCCTTCAGTGTGGCCCTGGACAGGCAGCAGCAGCAGGAGTCTGGCCTCTGGCTTTGCGTGCGAGTCATGGGGCTGGGGAATGAGGGCACTGAGAAAAATGCCTTTGAGGATGGAGAATACGAAGAAGCTGGGAAGCCGTTCCGCATTTTTAAATGCTCGTATGCCTTCGCCCACCAGCACGGCTAAATTTAAATGTTGGCAAGGATGTGAGCGGCTGCGCGTGGGAGTGTGAACTTCCCTTTTGGAAAAAGGTCTGGCTGTATCTGCAGCTCAAGCCGGACACTGGGCCTGCTGGGTGACCCGGCAGTGCTGCTCCCAGGGACGCCCAGCAGGAAGGCCAACGTGCGTGCACCAAGAATGTGCAACCCTCGCACGGCCACTCGCTGGAGAGCTGCCAAGGGCCCTCAGCAGGAAGGGACATGCGAGCCTGGGCCAGGTCCCTGGGTGGAGTACTACACAGCAGTGAAGAAAGGGCAGTGCAGTAGGTGGTGGGGCCTGCCTGTCGGGTACTCACGTGCACACGTCCGCCAGTGGGAAACCACAGCTCAGAGCCATCACACAGCAGGAATGCTGTAAGCGTCAGCGGCTGTTCCGAAGTGGCCTCTGAGCCTCCTTCCAGCTCCCACATTCCAGGATCTATTAGCTACAAAAAATTCCACCCTGCACTCAGCCTTGAGCAACACTGATTGGCAGGGTCCTCTGGGTCAAGGTCAGGTTTCCTTTGGAAAGACATGGTTTTGGCACTTGGTTCTCTGAAAGCCTAAGTCATCTTGCAAGTGAG
Organism: Xerus rutilus; assembly: GCA_028644305.1. NCBI lineage: Eukaryota > Metazoa > Chordata > Mammalia > Rodentia > Sciuridae > Xerus > Xerus rutilus. The sequence continues at coordinate 2,495,618 of CM053414.1, forward strand.
ACGTCACGTGTGTTCAGCCACAGCCTCGCAGGCCTCCTGCGTGCAGAGAAGTTTCCAGAAGAAGTTTCCACTCTAGCCCAGAGACTGCTGGGTACCTACCCTTCATGGTTGGGCTGCATGACTCTGGTTTCCTAGCAATCAGCCTTTGGCCAAAAGACTGCTTGGAACTCTGGTAGAAGTCTCCTTCCTGTGGTCGGGGGACACAGCCCCACGTGCCTGGGGCTCCAGGGGCTGGGAAGGGTGTGCTTCCTGGGGCAGCCAGGGATTCTCTGTCCAGCTTGTCTCCTGCCTTCCAGTAAGAAAAGGATTCACAGCAACCGTGAACAGCTGTTAGTAAAATAGCTAACATAGCAAAACAGCTCCTGGATTGACTGGGTTCTCTCTTCATTACTAAGGAAGGGTTCATCTGAGTGAGGAGCAGCCTGGGGTCAGAAGCCTGGAGCCTGGGGCAGAGGGGAAGTGGACGCTGCCAAGGGGCCACACGTCCACCTGGCCAACCTCTAGGAGGGTCTGCACTGCCCTGAAAGGCCATCCCCACCGTCCCCAAGGGCATCAGCATCACCTGGCCGCTACCTGAGCCCCAATCCCCACGTCTGGGGTGGTCTGAGGCAGAGGGAGGGCCACATCTACCCCAAGGGTCTGCTGCCCAAGGAAATAGAAGGCCTCAGAGTGGTCACAGTGACTGCATCTGTGCGGGCCGTCCTCCATCAGCACGGCAGATGGGCTTCTCGGGGCTGCCATCGCAGGGCTGCCAGCCCTCACACCCTCCGGCCCTCCGAGCAACTTCTGAGTGAGGGACCGTTTCATGTCCACTGTACAGGAGAGGAGACCGAGGCCTAAGGACTCACAGGGCTTTGGCCACAGTTTACTGTTGGTGGTGGTGCTGGACCCAGGCCCTGGCAGGCACCCACGGCCTGCCTTCAGACACGCCCGAGGCGTGGGCTCCGGGCCATTTCCTCCACTTCCCGGAAATGCATGTGAACATGGCACCGATGCCCAGTGTAACCAGGAGCAGGCAGCAGGCAAAGCCCAGGTGAGGGTCCTGTTGCGAAGCACCTGAGCAGGAGGAGAGCAGAAGGGGGAGGGGAGGGGAGGGGAGGAGGGAGGAGGGAGGAAGAGAGAGGAGAGAGTGGAGGGAAGGAGGGAGGAGGGAGGGGAACCGAGCGGGCAGCCTCGCAGGGGCTACATGGCGTCAGACGCGCCCTCCTATCTAACTTTTCTGTGTGTTGAGGCTTATGAGGCAATGTTGGAGAGAGTGAGGGTCAGAGGCCGAGGGTCTGGTGCAGGAGTCACAAAACTAAGCTTCCTGTTCCTTCATGTGGCCTGGGGCATCCTCCGGGGGAGGAGGCAGCACCCTGGTGGCTGCGGGAAGCTCCGTCACGGGTGCCACTGTGCACAGCTTCCCCGGAGCTGTGCCACTTGGTCCTCGATACCAGGTCCCTTCTCCTTCCAGGGTGGATCCGCTCTCGTCAGGGCCAGAAGCAGTGGTTCCCAAAGCCGGGGAAACTGGGGGCAAGAGGAGAGATGGGGGCTGCGTGTGCCCCGCCTCCTCTTGGGAGGCGCAGCGGCCTCTGCTCAGAGCCCAGGCACGTTTGCAGACCGGGCCTCGCGCTCGGCACCTCTGCCCGCGGACGGGAGCATCCTACCCCCAGGACTGGAGGACCCGCCAGGCTTTGGGGGAAAGCAGTGCCAAGAGCAGAATTCGCATCTGTTGGCAGAGGACACGGCAGAGGCACTGCCACCGCCCTGGTTGAGGAGGCGACGCACACACAAATGCTTCCAGTCTGGTCCTCCAGGAGAAGGATGTTTGTGGTCACAGAGAGATTCGCCAGCCAGTGCCCTTGCTCTGGAGTCGAGTTTCCGTGGTTGCAAGCTCTCTGTCCAGCACTGCTCTCCGCTGAGAAACAGCAAGAAAAGGTCCGCACTCTAAAATGGGGTTGGAAGCTATCTTCCCCTGCAAGGGAGACGAAAAGAAAAAGAGAAGGAAACAGCGCGGCCCAAGGACGCGACCTTCCACTGGGCCTCGCTCCTGCAGGGAGCCGGGCTTCCTGGGCTGCTCCGCGGGGCTCCTCTCTGCCCCGCCACAGGACTGCTGGGCACTCGCACACGGCTAGGGGTCAGGCACACCCAACCTGCACCTGGTCCAGAAGGCCATAGACAGGCTGTAGGATCAGTTCCCTCAAGATGACAACCAATTTCAGTTCCCAAGCCGCTGTTTCGCCAGCTTCCTGTTTCCTCTGTAGTGAATGACATTCTCTCAACCAGCCTCCTGGGAAAGACGGCCAATGCAGGCAGCAGGGCCCGCTCTCTGGAGGTGCAGCAGGAGGAACCGGCCCAGCTCTCCCACCCACAGGCACCCTTATCTTCTCATCTGCAGGATGGGCAGCTGACCCAGCGGGCCCTGCTGGGGAGGTCACAGTCCTGCACCAGCCCCGTGGCGCCCAGCCGCACTCCTTCCAATGGAGCCCTCTCCAAGTGCTCGGAGACGCAGGGTCTAGCTGAGGCCCTTCTGTGGGGCAGGTCACGTTGCTGGAACCTTGCCGAGTGCCCGCAGCCTCGTGGACAGAATGGCGGGTGTGGTTCTGCCCACCCCACAGGGCTCTGGGAGGACGGTGAAACAAGCAGCCCGGCAGAGGGGCCTCAGCCCTCCCCCAGGTGCCGGGCCTCGCTGGCCTCTAGCTTAGGGGTAAGGCGCTGGGGTTCGAGGTCAGGGCCTCTGGGGTCTGGACTTCTTGGAAAGTGACAACACAAAGTGTCCTGAGGCTGAGGCCCCTATGATGGAATCACCTGGCTGAGAGTGGCCCCCGCGGTCTCAGTGCACCTCCCTTTTCCCACCCTCCCCACACCTCAGGGGCAGGTGGGGATCAAGAGGGACCTGGACGCTGCTTGTCCTAGGCACCCTTCCCACGCCTGTCCATTCCAACCTGGCATCTGACATGTAGCAAGGGCATCACCACGTAAGTTGGTCAGCCCCCCTCGAGGTGCTTGGCCAGCTCCCGGATCAGCATGCAAGGCCGCAGCCTCCCCTGCCTCCACTTCCCAAGTCCTGTGCTAAGAGCGTGGCCGTGTGGCCAGTCTTCTTGCTCCTTTCCCTGATAGGTCTCCCAGGACGAGAGTGAGGGCCAGGGTGGTGATGCTCGCTCAGCCTCCAAGCCCTGCTTTCCACTGCTGCCTGGGACGTGGTTGGTAGCCAACCAGTGGGCTGGAGAGGACCGAGCAGCCTGACCTGGACATAGTCTGGACTATGGAGCCTGGACTCGCCCACCCCCACACCGGCCATCGCAGCACCATCTACCCACCACTGAGCCCTCGGCAGGCCACAGGGCAGGCTGGGTTCTGAGACAACGTGCAGCAAGGCCAGGACCCCTTCAGAGCCAAGACCAGCCAGGGCCTGGCACCTGGCGTGACTTCAAGGGATGGGTGGGTGGACGGGAAGGATGACCTTCACCCCCGTGAGGCAATGTGCTGTGTCCACATAAAATTCACACCTCTAGCTCTTTCTCTCTCTTTCTCTTGAATAAAAAAGTGTGCAGACTGCCGGGGGGGCAGGCTCAGCTCCTTGTTCCTTTCTGTTTCCCTCTGTCCACCAGGTGCTGGACACCTGCCGCATGCTCAGCATTGGGCTGGCACCTGGAGGTCGGCAGGGTCCTGTTCAGGAAGTACAGGGCCTCAGCTCACAGCCCTGTGGACAAGACTGGTTATCACTCCAGATGCAGAGAACCCAAGGGACTCAATCCAGATCACCCCATCAGCCTCCCGAGGCCCCAGGTCAGCTCTGGCTGGGGCTCAGAGGTGCCAGAAATGCCAACAAGAACGGGCCAGGGAAGACAGGACCCCGTGCATTGCACCATCCCCGCTACTTAGGATTCAGAGGGAGGGTAAGGGAGGGAGAGACCAGGGAAGGCGTGTGGGGGCAGAGAGCCACGTGTGCGGTGGAGGGGGGCCCAGGCCAGCAGCTAAGCTACCATTGAGTGCAACCAGCCATAGATCAGGTGTCCACGCCTGTCCCTTGGCCTCACCCTTTACCACCATTACCACCACCATCACCACTAATGCCAGCACCACCAACACCAACACCAACAACAATGCCATTTAAAACCAACACCACCAATAACAATGCTATTAATACCAACACCAACATCATAACTACCAGTAACATCACCAACAGCAACAGCAACACCATCATCCTCAACACTACCAACAACGTCACCACCAACACCACCATCACCAACACCAACACCACAGCACCAACACCATCATCACCAACAATACCAACATCATCATCACCAACACCAACTTCACCACCAACACCAACACCATCACCAACATCGCTCCACCATCACCATCATCCTCAACACTACCAGCAATGTCACCACCAACACCACCATCACTAACACCACACCACCACCACTATCATCCTCAACACTACCAACAACGTCACCACCGACACCACCATCACTAACACCACACCACCAACACCATCATCCTCAACACTACCAACAACGTCACCACCAACACCATCATCACCAACACCAACACCATCACCAGCACCACAGCACCAACACCATCATCCTCAACACTACCAGCAACACACCATCATCACTCCAACACCACCACCACCCACATCAACACCATCACTAACACCAACCACACACACCATCACTACCAACATTGCCATTAACACCAATACCATCGCCATCAACAATATCACCAACACCATCATGCCCAGCACTCTCAACACCATGTCACTACCAACACCAACACCAGTGACATCATATCACTAGCATCAATGGCACACCATGAACATCATACCACAACTGCCATAACTGGCACCACCACAAGCCCCCCAGCCCAACACCAGCCCAGCAGTAATGGCATCTGGGCAGCACTGCCTATTGAGGCAAGCATGAGTTCTGCACAAGTTCCCTGGTTTGACTGTCCGGGGAACCGTGAGAAAGACAGTACGAGACGCCTGTAGGGCCTGCAGCCTGGATGTCACATCTGCCAGGGGTGGTCCCGGCCCAAAGCCCTACTGGCAGGAGGTGAGGCCTGAAGGAAGCTCGGCCCCCGGTGTGCCCTTGAGGGAGATACTGGGTCTCTGCCCTCCACATTTGCTTCCAGCTGGGAGGTAACAGGCCTCTCCACCCTGTGCTCCCCCATGGGTGCTGTGCACCATCAGCCCGAGTGACCAAGGCTGAAACCCTGAGCCCAGACACCTTTCCTCCTAGGAGACGGTTCCCTCAGCTCCCTCTCGGCACTGGGTGCTGTCTGTTTCACGCACTCAGCTTTAAAGACGAGGAACTGAGACGCAGAGAGCACGCAGCCTTTGCCCATGTCCCTGAGGAGTCCAGCCGGGACCTGCACACAGACTCTGACCCCAGAATTGGCTCCTTGGACCTGCTTCCCAGGCTGTGACTTTATGTCCAGAGACATCTCCAGGGATGGGTCACTTGAGTGGAGGCCTGTGCTGCTCAGCGTGGTTGAACGGGTCCTGCCTGCTGCAAGTCGTGGAGCCCCCCATCACCCGGGGCAGGACCATGTTCATCCTACTGGCCCCTGGGAAACGTCCTCGGGGAGGCTGGGAACAGCCTCCACAGGAAGTGAGTGGCAGGTCTGGGCTTTGATGCCTGGTGCCTGATGTGTCCCTGCCGCAAACTGCTGCCTCCCCTGTGGCCTGTGCTCCTGGTCTGGCTCCAGCGTCCGCTCTCTGGACCTCAGCTTCCCACATCCACAGAGCAAGTGGCTTCATTGACAGGGAGGGTTCTCACTCGAGGGGTGTTTGCCCCCAGTGACCTGTGGCAGTGTCTGGGGGCCTCAGGGTTCTCTCCGCTAGAGGGGTGCTCCTGACATCTAGTGGGTGGGGCCCGGGGGAGCAGCTCAACGCCCTCCAGTGCATGAGCAGAGCACCACGGAGAATAAAGCCTGCTGTCGAGGATCCAGCTCCCGGAAACCACGTCTCACCCATGGAGCTCGCAGAAATGGGACTCTCTGCCAAGGTCCCTAAAAGGAGAGGGGGAAAGCTTTTCTCCATTTTCCCAAGACCAGTCCCAGAAAATCCTCTGCCACCTCAACATGTGAACCCCTGAAGCTCAGCCAAGGATGCCCGAGAGCCACTCGCTTCCCGGAACAGACCCCACTTCCTGGCCTTCCCAGCTGCACCCCGCTACGGGCGGCACAGGCTGGTGGTTTCCTCCTCTCTCTTTCCTTGCCTCCTCCGCTGCCCTCACATGGAAGCTGAGCGACACCGCGGGGGTTCAAGGGCGTCTTTGTAAAGGGTCGCCCGGGATTTCTTGCCATATCGCAGCTCCTGAGGATGACGGATCACGTTACTAATTCCCCTAATTGCATGTCTGGGCTAAAAACAGACTTTCTTAGTTTTCCTAAGAAGTTACATTCCTAATGACGTCGAGACACTGCGGTAAGTGGAGCTAAACGCTAGCTGATGTGCTTGAATCATGAATCAGTGTGCAGAGTGTTTACCTAAACATGTTTACCTTCTCGGTCACTCCTTCTGTAGGTTTTGCCAAAACTGAGAGAGGAACAGTGGTGTCGGATTCAGTATCTGGAAAGGACTCAAGAATTTTTGTTTCCTTTCTATTTCTTAGTTCCAGACTGAGTGGATGCTGCAATCATGCAGTAATCAAAGAATTAGAGCAAGCGCAAGGCTGCAGGCCAACGCATTCCCTGGATCTGGGCGGGGGACAGGGGGCAGAGAGGCTGTAGGGACAGATGACCGCTTTCCCTCAAGAACGAAACTCTTGATTGGTGTTGTTGGTTCTTCCCAATCCTGCTCTCTAACAACACAAAAATAGAGATGTGTGACTGGCAGTCAGGGGCGACACTGAGGGAGAGCCTTCTGGGTGCCAGCTTTGAACACGCTGTGCTCCTCAGCTCTCAGAGTCCTACACGTGCGCCCAGGAAGCAGGGGGCAGGCACGCGAGAGGACAGGCCGTGCGGGTGACGGGGCGTGGTTCCCACCGGGCGGAGGCCAGCTGCAGCTTCCATCAGCTTCTTCCTGCCTGAGGCTCCAACTATGAAGGTTCCAGAAGGAGGCGTGCTGCCTGGGGACAGAGCGCAGGCGAGACCACCGTAGAGATCATCGTCACTTGTAAATCCCCCACCTGACGAGGCGTCAACGTTGGCAGCACGGTTTTCTCCTCTGTGGGATCAACAGGCTATTTGGGCTTCTCTCTTGGTCCCCCTTCCATTGGCATCGGCTGATAATTTATTTTTTATTTTATTTTTTTAAAGATCTTTTTTTAAAAAATATTTTTTTAGTTGTTGATGGATTTTTATTTTACTCATTTATTATTTATATGTGGTGCTGAGGCTCGAACCCAGGGCCTCACACATGCTAGGCAAGCGCTCTACCACTGAGCTACAGCCCCAGCCCTGCTGATAATTTATTTTTAAAATAGACAGTGAGCTGTCCGAGCCATCAAGCATTTCAGCTCCGTGAGTTTCACCCATAGACGTTTTTCTCTAAAGAAGCCCCATGAACAAGCACAGAACTCTACTAGGGAGGCGCCCAGAGCGGGGCTGGGCGGCGAGTGCTGGCCCCTGCAGACTACGGAAAGTCACGGGTGGGCAGGAGGAAGGGTGGGCAGAGGACGGACAGACGTGCAGGACGGCGTGCAGGGAGCACAGTCACTGCAGGAAGGATAGGCAGGTGCTGCTCCGCGGGCCCTCCCCCTCCCACTAGCAGTGCTCCCAACACGGGGACGCGGACCCTCCTCCTGGCTCGGGCCTCTCATTCCCTGTCCACAGCCACCCTAGGACCTGCAGTTCTGACCTGCTCCAGGGACAGACTACACCCATTTCAACACACGTGCTTCCTCCTCCGTGGACTGTCAGGGCCAACGCCATGCGGCTCTTGCTGCGCCCCGGGGGCTGTCCTCAGTGTGCTGCTTGGCGAAAGCTCCTGGGCAGCTCTGCTGAGTGGACTCTGTCCTTACCCCCATTTTGCAGACGAGGACAGTGAGGCCCAGAGACAACTCACACAAATTGCCTGGCCTCGTGCTCCTCGGGGACACATGCCACAGAGTGCCCTGTCCCTGGACTGGGGTGGCCTTCTTGACTTTAGCCGCCACGTCGCTGCCCACCTCCATCTAATGGCTACACTGTGCTTTCTTCAGCTCATCTCCTAGGAACAAGCATCTAGTTGTTCTTCAAACTTCTGCTACTAAAACAGTGCTCAATAAGTCAGCGAGCCCGTGCCTGCGCCCTGCGGCTGCGAGGTGAATTCCCGAGTGAAGCGCTGAGTCCCGGAGTAAACGCACTTCCAGCTCCAATAGTAACGGCCAGCATCTCCCCACCGGCCTGCGTGGCCCACTCCAGCCGCAGTGCACAGAGGCCCAACCCTGGCGCCCGCTGCCGCACACACAGGGGCTGCCAACCCACGTCACCGTCTGTGGAAATGGGCTCCACAGGGCGCGGCAGCAGGCGTGTGCACCCACATGTGGCGGTCTTGAGATTCTGGTGACACTCTCACTTGGTGGGAAGGCACCTTTCCTTCAACACAGATGGGGAGCTTTCCTTTTATGCTAAAGCTCATTTCTGCTGCTGTTGCTTCAACTAGACCATTTTCTTCTGAATTGTGGGTGAGACTCACAGGTTTATTCCTCTTTCCTGATGTTCTTACAGAATGTACATTGGAAAATGATTGTCACTAAAAAAATTATTACTGCCTGAAGGAAGAAAAGAAAAAGCCAAAATAAGAGAGAGGAGAGCATGCTGAGGAAGGAAAGGGAGTTGGTGTGTGGAGACCGGCAAGGGTCCCTGGGCCAAATCCCCCACTTGAATCTCATCTCAGTCAAACCCGGGGCAACAACTTCCAAAAGACCAAGAAAGGAAAATGCTGGAAATAGGGAAAGGGAAACACATGGAGGATGTGCCTGTGTGTGTGCATCGTGGGGGTATGCATGTGCGCATGTGTGCCTTGCATGTGCGTGTGTGCGTGCATGTGTGTGCACATGTATGTGTGTCTTGTGCATGTGTGCAGACGTGTGCATGTGTGTGTCTCTGTGTGCACTGCACTGTGTGCCTGCATGTGTGCATTGCATGTATGGTGGGGCGTGTACGTGTGTGTATGTATGTGCATTACACTGTGTGTGTGCACGCATGTGTATTAAACCTGGACTTACTAACTAGAAGGGAAAGAATGAGAATGGAGGAAAAGACACCACCCAACCCTTCTGCACAGGGTGGCCGCAGGAGAGGAGGCACTGCCGGACCCCAGGCCACCAGGGCCTGCAGTGTGCTCTGCACTTTGGGCAGGGTGCCATGCGGCTCTGGTGCTGCCCTTCCAGTGCCCTCGGAGTGATTGACGGCTATTTATGAGACAGCAGGGCTTGGCTGTGGCTTTTTCTGACCTAAGGCATTAGGGACGTAGCTTAGACGGGACTGCGCGTCTTCTTGCAAATCGGCTCCCTGGTCCTCCTCCCTTGGAAGCCACGCAGTTCTTCAGTTCTTGGGGACATTTAGGCAACTCCTAAACCCACCTTGTCAGGAAGGGATGGTGGGCAGATCTAGAAAAGGCCAGGCTCATTGTGTGTGTGAGTGCGTGTGCATGTGTACACGCGTGTGCCTTGTCTTATTTGTGTCTTGTGTTTGTCTTGCAGGAGTCTCCTAGGTGTGCCTGTGTGTGTGTGAGTGTGTGAGTGTGTGTGTGTGTGTGAGTGTGTGAGTGTGTGTGTGTGAGTGTGTGTGAGCGTGTGAGTGTGTGAGTGTATGAGTGTGTGTGTGTGAGTGTGTGTGAGCGTGTGAGTGTATGAGTGAGTGTGTGTGAGTGTGTGTGTGTGAGTGTGTGTGAGTGTGTGAGTGTGTGTGAGTGTGAGTGTGTGAGTGTGTGTGAGTGTGTGTGTGTGAGTGTGTGTGTGAGTGTGTGTGAGTGTGTGAGTGTGAGTGTGTGTGAGTGTGTGAGTGTGTGTGAGTGTGTGAGTGAGTGTGTGAGTGTGTGAGTGTGAGTGTGTGTGAGTGTGTGAGTGTGTGTGTGTGAGTGTGTGAGTGTGTGTGTGTGAGTGTGAGTGTGTGTGAGTGTGAGATGAAATTGCAAACTTGAGTCCTGAGACTAACAAGGTGGAGGGAGTCCTGCGTCTTGGGTGGTCTTCCTCAGGCCCTCGAGGAGGATTCGGATGGAGCAGGAGATCACGTTTAGCAACATTTCCAATAGGGTAATGACAGCAATAATGATAGCTGTCCCACTTGGGAAGGCGAAATCACAAAGGCCTACACGGCGACAAAAATAAACAAGTGTGTTACGCCAGCCGAGGAGGCCCAGCCGCTCTGAACTTGGAAAACATCAAAGTGGAGTTGGTTATCAGGCAGGCCGAGCTCCAGGCTCCACTGCGTCCTGCCCAGGGCTTTTATCAGCCATTTGCACAAGCCCAGGGGACCTCACAGAGCACAGCTGTGGGGAGCCGACCACTGGACCGGGGGCCCTCAGAGAAGGGTGCTCAGGCTGCAGCAGACGGACGGGGAGAGGGCTCAGGACAGAGCTTCACAATTTCAGAGACAACCAAACCTCCGACATTGATTCCAGAATTCCGGACCCACAAAAGGCGGCAGGAGGAGGGAGAGCCCAGACAGCAGCGAGCAGAGAATCACACCCACGGCTCAGCCGGACCCGCGCAGGCCTGCCAGAGCCTCGGCTTCTGGTCAGCATGAGCGTCCATCCACAGTGTACCCGAGCTGCCTCTGTGAGCCGGGCGTGGTTTGGGAACCAGGAATAAAGTGACAGAATCACAAAAACAATTTTTCTGAAGAAATCAGGTTTTTAGAAAAGTAGATATGGATAGAAATGCCCTGTGCCAAGACTGTGCAGACCAGGCGCCCACAGGTGAGATGCCTGGCACAGTCCCCACCCCGACGAGGAGGAGGAGAGTAGAGAAACCAAGTGACATGGGTGAAGACCATGCCTTGGTGTGACACTGGAGTCTAGTTTTCAAATTGCTGCCATTGAGGGCACAGAACAGGGGACACATTTCATCAACAGTGGCCATTATTAGGGTTGGTCAACTGGACATAAATGGCCCCTCTAACTGGAGTTTTAACTGAAGGGGATTCATACAGGTAATGTGGGCCAGGTTTGTGGGACTCCACAAGAGAGGACACAGTACCACCGGCCAGCAACAGAGGCCAGAGGGGCCAGAAAGGCAACAGAAGAAGAGGGAGGGTGGCCACAATGGGCACAGTACCCAGCCCCACCTCCTCCCCTCCTTCCTTCTCCCATCACCAGCGAGGCCCACTGGCTGGCCCAGCCGGTGAGAGGCAGGCAGGGTGAACGGAACCCATGCAGCTCAGCCACCAGGGCCAGAGTGAGGCTCGAGGCAGGGGTGAGAAGCTGGTCAGAAACGTGGTTGTTGACCTTCTCTGTGCCTTGAGTTCCCCAGCAGCAGAGGGGGATGTGCCTGCCCCAAGAGCTGTGCTGGAGATTCAGCGTCCCTGCGCTTGGAGCACCTAGAGCAGACCAGGCCACCTGCTGGACCTTGGTACCGAGAAGTTGAACCACTTGGTTCAAGCTCTGGTTCCCCAGGTGCTCTGGAGCACACCCCTAACTCCAGTATTGTGGAGGCAGAGGCCAGGGATTGCAAGTTCAAGGCCAGCCTCAGCAACTTAGCCAGACCCCAATAGTACTCAGCATTAAAGGAGAATAAAATCATGGCATTTGCAGGTAAATGGATGGAGCTGGAGAACATCATGCTAAGTGAAGTCAGCCAATCCCAAAAAACCAAAGGCTGAATGTTCTCTCTGATAAGTGGATGCTGATCCATAATGGGGGAGGGGGCGTGGGAAGAATGGAGGAACTTTGATTGGGCAAAGGAGGGGAAGGGACATGAGGGCAGGAAATATGGTGGAATGCGATGGACCTCACTGCCCTAGGCACATGTATGACTGCACATGTGGTGAGACTCTATGTCGTGTACAGCCAGAGAAATGGGAAGTTGTGCTGCTTTTGTGTACAATGAACCAAAATGCATGTATACCTAATTAGAACAAATAAATGAATTTTTAAAATATAAATAAAAAATACAAAGTGTTGGGAAGGTAGCTCAGGGGTAGAGCGTTTTCCCAGCATGTATAAGGCCCTGGGTTCCATCCTCAGCACCAGAGAAGGATGGAAGAAAAGTTCCCGTTCATCTAACAATCTTCCCGTGGTACCCTGCCCACCAGAGACAGTGCATCCTAACCTATGAACCTCTGAGCATTTCGTCTAACATGCCAACAGGGACCTGTGACTATGACTCTGTGACTGACTCGGCAACCCTGTGATTCTGTTGTGGATCTTGACATGGGGAGGCGATGGGAGGTGACCCAGATGGGTCTGAGGTCGTCTCCAGTGCTTGTTTGTGGAAGAGGGAGGCAGAAGGCAGAGTCGAGAGGCCGTGGCGCTAGGACTGCTGCAGAAAGCTGCTGTAGTGCCATCTCGGAGGACAGATAGCGGGCCCCGAGTCAAGGACTGCAGGCACCACCAGAAGCCGGAAAAGGCAGGGAACAGACTGTCCCCTGGAGCCCCCAGAAGGGATCACACTGATCTCAGCCAGCAGGACCCACGTCAGACGCTGACTTCCAGAGCCGTAGGAGAATCAACGTGCGGTTCACACCCGGGTTGTGCTGATTTCTTACAGCTGCCGCGGGAGGCAGCATGCCGGCCCAGGGGGCTCTCAGTCTCCCCCGGCCAAAAGAGCTCGGCACCTTGGTCACCTACGAGGGCCAGCCTGTGCCACGCCTCACAGGGGTTAACTCAGCCCTTTGCCCTAATCACCTTGGGACAGGGGTACTTAATCCACCCTTCCCAGCTGCAAAAACACAAGAGGCCAGCCTCCCTGGGGACGTGCAGGGCAGCGCAAAACTCAGATCCAGACCTCAAGCTTGAGGCTGTGCTGTGCCCACACTCCCTGAGCTGCACCGGAACAGCCCGGCACCTTCAGATACGGGGGACCCCAAGGCCACAGAGCAAACACCCCGTGTGCCACACCAGGCTTTTTTTCCTTTTCAAACTCACGTGGAAAGGAAATCCAATCCATCTGTCCTGACTCCTTCACACGTAATTCATCAAAATGTTCTTCAGTTCGAGTCATGTGAAGCCCCAGACCTAATGAGCTATTTTTCCTTTGAACCAGGAAGCTAATCCTGCCAGCTCTGGACAGAACTGAAACTTGGAGAGGTCCAAACTCTATTCCCAAATTAGAAGCCGGGAAGTTCAGTGTATAGGTGGGACACACCGAGTGTAATTGGGCCCAGGCTGTCTGTCCCCAGTGAAGTCCGGACCTGAGCTGGCCCAAGCAGGAAGCATCTCAGGAGACCGTGGCCAACACGTCTGCACCTTCTCAGCTCTGAACCACCAGGACAGGCGTGAGGATGCCTGTGAGGACACACAGCGGCAGGCAACACCACAGGCCGCTGCTCTGGCCAGCCCAGCGTGAAGAATTTCATGAAGCGCCTCATTGATTCCCCGACCGGCTGGGCAATAGGTAACACCATTCCATTGTACAGGTGAGGAAACTGAGGCCACACACGGATTGACCAAGGGACTTGTCCAAGATCACACCAGCAGTGTCAAAACTGTGATCTCAACATCAGGCCGAGGTTCCGGCACGAGGTTCCGGCACGAGGTTCCGGCACGAGGTTCCGGCACGAGGTTCCAACCCCCTGCCAAGGAAAGCTGGAGCCGCGTGGCGAGACACTTGCACACAGGCTGGGGCCATGGCAACAGGCCACAGGGCGTGCGGAGACGCTGGTGGAAGGGAGCCTCCAACGTCCACACCCCACACACTGGCCGCGTCCTCTGTCTTCCAAGCCAGGGGGGTTCACCTGGATCTCAGGCTCCGGGGACCCCCTGGGTCTGCTCTTGGGACTCATCAATGGGGACCCAAACCTCAGGCTGGTGTCCTCAAGCTGCAGCACTTGCTGCAGGGCAGGTCTGGCGTGGGGCCACATCCAACTGGGCCCCGGGGGAGCCTGCTGCTGGCACAGGGACTTCCCCCAGGACCAAGGGCAGGCAGAGCTCTCCACCCCAGGCTGCTCACCAGATTCACTGGGGGACACAGAAAAGATCAGGACAAACAAGCAAAGGACCCATGTGCTAGCCCCACCCAGCCCCTGGGACCAGGATGTCCAGGTGACCCCCATGCTGTCACCTGCACGGCTGCGCAGCTGATCCTGACACCCCGGGGGCAGCATCGCTCCAGGCCGTGAGCTCAGGCCTCCCCGTCCCAAGTCCCAAGGAAGAAACTGGTTCTCCCCAGAACCGCCTCTACTTAGCAAGGGCGGCTGAGGCTGCTGGGAAAGAGGGTTCCTGACCCCCCTCAGCCCCCCAAGCATGCTCCCCCCCAGCCACATGCCTGTGGGGAGCTGGTGGCAGACAGGTATTGGGAGAACGGAAGGAGCCGATTCAGTGCAGCTCTGCAAACAGGGCGGGCTTGGCCCGCTGCTCTCACACTGCTCAGTGAGCAGGTTCCCCTGTGGGTGGCACCTGGTGGGCTCCAAGCCCTGGTCAGTGAGGATGCCTGGGATAGAGAATGAGCCAAGGTGCCTGATCGAAGGGTGGGACCAGGCAGGCTGTGCCCAGGTCCTTCCTGGCTCTCTGCGGGGGCTTCCTGCGAACAGCAAGCCTCAACCTGAGCCTCCGCCTGACACAGACAGCCCTCTGGCCCCACGCCAGCTCCGGCAGGTATGTATGGATTCAGGGCCTCCTACCCTGGGCCTGAGGTTTGTCTGGTTTCTTCAGAGCTCAGAGCACAGCACTGAAGACACGCCTGGCCAAGGACCACATGGATGGCTGTCCGATGCTGGACACCCCTGGGGGGTTCCTTGGTGTGATTACTTGGAACCCATAGGGAGACACAGAAAAGTCACACGTGGGTGCAACGCCTCTCAAGGAGCCCTGCTGGGCATCGTCCTTCCTGAGAACCTACAGCCAACCTCTTCCCATCCTCAGCCTCCATTGTGGTCAGATTCTTCACTGCTGTGATTAAAAGACCTGACAATTTTAGAGGAAAATTTAATCTGGGCGCTCGTGGTTTCAGACAGCTGCTCCACTCCCCGGGGCTCGAGGTGAGGCACAGCATCCTGGTGGAAGAGTGTGGTGGAGGGAGCAGCTCACACGGCGATCAGCAAGCACGGAGAGGCTCCACTCGCCAGATGCAACATATGCATCCAAAGGCAAAGGCCCCTGCCTCCAGTCCCCACTCCGCTAATCCCACCCGGGGAGGAACTCGCCGACTGGGTTCAGACTCTCATGACCGGTCACTTCACCCTAGTCCTTCTCGCATTGCCTCACACGTGAACTCTGGGGACAGCTCATGCCTAGACCATGACAGCCTCCTCTCCTGTAAACAGGGTGGACACGGCGCCTTCCTCCCCAGGCTGTGGGGAGGCTGCAGCAACACGTGCTGGTCACGTGCTCACAGACCCTTGTGAGCCTCCTGCGCACGGATCCTCACTGGGCTGCAGTTTCCTGTGAAGTCAAGATGGACACAAGGGTCAGCGTCCAGCACCCTGACAGACCTCTGTTGCTCTGTTGCTGCTGGGTGAGGACTCTTTCCTTCCCTCAAGTGCCCTAGCATGCCATGGCCTGAGCGAGCCCAGGAGACCCAGTGGAGGCGGGTCTGGGCTGGGGCAAAGGCTGTGGACTCTCAGAGAAATCAGCCTGTTGAGCCTCATGCCTGGAATGTCCCCAAAGCCCACATGTTGTCCCTACCCAGCACCCCATGCAGCAGTGTTCAAAAGAGGGTCTGACCTCCCGGGTGGGTGGATCCAGAGCTTAACAGGACACTGGGAGGGGTGGGACTGTGGGGGTTGGCTAGTGAAGAAGCAGCTCCCCAGAACCAGGCCCTGGAAGGCATGTCTGTTCCCAGCCCTTCCTCCTCCTCTCTGCTTCCAGCTGCCAGGAGGAGACAAGCTGGGCTCCACCGTGATCCCCCCACTATCACCACAGACCCAAGAGCAAGAGACCAGCTGACCGTCGACTGGAACCTCTGGAACTGTGAGCCAAAGTGAACCTTTTTTCCTTATAAGTCAATTGTCTTGGGTGTCTTTTCACAGTAACAGAACTCTGACCACCATGGAGCTCCTGCTCACCTCCTTTCCACTCACCCACCTCTAAAACTGAGCTTCATCTTGGGCTTCAAATAATTTTAAGGTTTAAATTCTGAACTAATACATGTTTATTATGGGAAATTAGAAAATACAGATAAATAAAAGAGGAAAGGAAAAAAACACTCATAAACCCACCAGCCAGGGATAACCAGTTAGCATTTTAGTTTGTATCCATCCAGATTTTCTTGTTTAAAACACAGAAATGGGAGCAGCCAAGCTTCTAAAGTGTGTTTTAACTGAAGACATGCCCATCTGGCTTCCCCTCGCCATGCCGCTGACCTGCCACGTCCAGGCCAGCAGCTACCTCGGTGAGACAGGAGTCCACGGTCCCCGCTGGTTCATGTGCTACTCAGTAGTACACATCTCAGTCCAGGCCCTTGCCGTGGGACATTCATCTAGTGGCTTTGAATTTGTCTGCTTATCTAAAAAACATTACAATGGACATCTTTTTGCTGGAATTCCTCACACAGTTTATCTGTACACAAACAGATTTTAAAATTTTTCAGTTTTTGGTGTTGGGGATTGAACCGAGGGTGCTCACTGAGCACATCCTCAGCCCTTTTTATTTTCATCTGGAGACAGGGTCTTGCTAAGTTGCTGAGGCTGGCCTTAGACCTGCAGTCCTCCTGCCTCAGCCTTCTGCGGTGCTAGGATTACAGGTGTGCACCCACACACACAAATATAGAAGGTGTTCTATATTTAACCTTATATATACAAGATGTTATATAACCTCTCTCCAAATGTATAAGATGTTAAAGACATTAAAATAGAAAAGATGTCAATGGCCTAATGGGTGTTTAGTTTCACACTCTCTACCATACACTCTCACCTCAGGAAGCCATTGCCTGGGGCCTGCTAAGGAGCTAGACCTCAGGCAGAACTCCACAGCAAGACAAAGCAGGAAGTCCCACCCACAGGAAGTCTCACCCACAGGAAGCCCCACCCCAGAGGTGGAGCTTTCCTTAGTAGACCTGCTTGTCCAGCATGGCAGCACCCAGCCATATGGGTGCTGAGGACCTGAAATGTGGCTGGTTTGAACTAAGTTTTGCTGAAAGGATAAAATACCTGCCAGATTTGAATAATTTGTGAAAAAAAAGTATTTAAACATCTCAATGCTTTTTATGTTAATTGCAAGTATGATGATATGTTTTTGACATCTTGGGTAAAAATACATTTAATGCCTTTATTAGTGCGTTATAATTGAGCATATTAGCGGAGCTCATTTTGGCACATCCATACACGCATGGGAATATTTTAACAGTTAATTCTGCTTGTGTCTTTTACCTCTCTACCAGGTGTGGGAGAGCTTTCAGTCACATGTGAGCCTTGATTTACATCTCTGTTGGATGGTGCTGGTCTCATGCCTCCTTCTTTGCATATTGTGTGATAATGAATGTCTTTCACGGAGCATGCGCCTTCCTTGGTCTTTGATCTCACAGCAACCCTGGGAAGCTAAAATTTTCTCATCTGCATTTTATGGGTGGAGAGACCGCAGATTCGCCACAGCTTCTTGGGAACCATGCAGCTGAGGACCAGACCCCTGGCCGGGCCAGGAGCCTGTCACTGATGTCCTCAGAGTCCACCCGCCTGGACTCGCAGACCAGGGCTCCTCACATTCCAGCCTGGGCTGTCAGGGCTTTGAAGTGCGCTCAGCCCCGGGAGTCCTTGCAGGGATCTGGACTTCCAGGGGCATCTGGCTGTGATCCCAGGAGCTCCAGGGAGCTGCAGGACAGAGGGAAATGGAACGCAGCCACCCACCCCCTGGCGGCAGCCCCAGAACCCTGTGCCCTCTCTGAGCCCCCAGCTCTTCCTCCTCCTGCCTTACAGTCCCCTGTCCCTCCAGTGCCCCCACGGCACCCTCCCTCCCTTCCTTGCCAAGAAGGCAGGTCTGCCACTCTGCCCTCGTGGTGCTGTTTCCATCAGGGCCACTGTTGACAGGAACACGTCACACTGGAAGATGGATGCTGGCTTTGCCCCACAAGTCCAGAGACCTCGAAGCCAGAGGTGGCCCTGAAAGGCCTTTTCTCAGTAAATTACTGCGTTTATTTAGCCCTTGAAGGGTTGTATACAGAGCCTGCCTGTGCACCGAGGTGGCCAGGCCACTCCCTCCTGCAGCGGGGGTGGGCAGGCTGCCCTAAGTGCACTGCAACCCCACCCTGGCCGCTCAGAGGACCCCAGTCACCCCACTTTTGGCATCTCCAAGCATGAGAAGCAGGTTTGGTGGCTCCTCTCTCCTGGTTCCGCCTGTTCAACAGCACATTTCACCTCGGTCACAGCAACACTGCGTGGTGACGAGGACGCAGGCCCGGGTGCCCCACATCCTACCTCAATAGCTCCCACACATTCCAGGCGGGACCTGACAGCTCCTCCTGGCCAAGGGCCAGCCTGGAGGCCCTGTGCCTGGCACTGTGCTCAGAGCCACCCTTCCGGGACGCAGGAGCCTCGTTTCTCCGAATCAGGGGACCCAGGCAAGGGCTGGAGTGACCATAGGAGTGGTGGCTCCAGAGCCTGAAGGGCACTGCGTGGAGGTGCCACCGTTCTCCGATGTCCCACACAGGACTGTCACACGTATCAGAAGGGCAGGGTGTGGTCTTCCCAAAGAGGGTGCTAAGCCAGGCTGGGCTGAAGGTCGGATGCTCCTGCTCTGATGGCTGCCCAGCGGGCATCCTGAGCAGCTGAATGGCCCTGAGCCGGTCACCGAAACGGCTCCTCCTCAACATAAAACATAAAAATGAGCCTGGGCCAGCAGGCAGCCAGGCGCCCAGGGGCAGGTGGAGCGACCGCCTCGGTGTGCGCTCTCTACCCGACCAGGGACCAGCGGGCTAGTGCTCCACGCTCTTCCATGTCACCTGGGCTGGGGACACTAACAGGTGGGGTGGTCAGGTGCTGGGACTGGTGTGGGGCAAGACACCACCCACTCGGCTCAAGTCCAAACCCCAAAGCCAGGGCTCCCAGCAGGCACTGGGGGAAGCAGCAAGTCCCCAGGGCCTGGAAGGTTCTCTCCTCAGCAGAAGGAGCCTCCTTATCTCAAGCTTCTCCCAACCCCAGGAGGAGAGTTCGCAGGCCGCCTCCACCCCCACTGTCTCATCCGAAAGCGTCTCTGGGCCTCTCCCTGCCTCCCATCCCCCATCAGGCCTCTCCAGCAAATTCCACAGGCAGCAAAGACCTGGGAGAGGAGTCCCAGCCCCCAGCCTGAGCCCTCAGGGAACAGACTCCCCTGTGGAGAGAGCACCTGCTTCCTTTAAACCTGGAGCTGCTCCCCAGTCTGCTGGGTAGTGGGTTTAGGACTCCCTTCCCACAGGTGCAGGTGAAGGTGTTAAGAAGTGAGGTCGGCTATTTTGAAAACAAACCAGTGACTATAATTCCCTGTTCCTTAAATTGGCGAAAAGATGACAAGTGACGGTGCACAGCGCTGGCAAGGGCGCGAGGGTGAGCCTTTGCTTCTGGGGACCTTGGGCAGACCATGGGACCTCGGCCCTCCCAGGAGGGTAATATGGCAGGGTGTGCCAGGAGCTTGGAAAGTGTGGCACCCTTTGATCTGCAGCCCCCTCTGTGCGACTCACCAGGGGACGTGAGCCGGCAGCCTCACACAGATTTGTGTCTAAGCATTCACACCTGCAGCATTATTATTATTCATGAAGGTGAATGTTCAGGAGGGACTGCGGTGCCTGGACGGGGGATGGCCTCAGCAGGCACGAGGGGAGCCGCTGGGGGACTGCAATCGCGTCCCGTCTGAGTCTCGTCCTGGACTCTCCTCTCACCAACAGACTCTCCTTCCTCTCTGGGTTTCACCTTGCTCGCTCTCACCACAGGATTCAATTTTTCCATTTTAAAATATGTATGTTCTCAATTAAAGAAATGGGAAGTTTTATGATAGAACTGCCGTGAGTAAAACACAGCATTCTACATCTTATAAAATAATTCCAACGGTGTTTAAGACCGAGAAAGGGAGAAAATACAGCAAAGTACAGAAAGCAGTCAACTCCAGGGTGGAGGCGTGACAGTCCATTAATAAATAATTTCGTAAAAATTTTCATTTCAAAATGAGCTTTCTATAATGGATGTTTTCTTTTATAATTACCGTGAGACCGATTTTACAATCAAAATAAACATGTTTGTTTTTAGAAACTGCTTGGAGCATCATCTGGAAAGCGGAGATGAGATGCCCACCTGGGGCTGTGGTGGCACCGTGGGGAGGCCGTGGTTTGCAGGCAGGGCTGTGAGTGGCAGGCAGAGAATGGACGGCCCCCTGAGGGGGCCAGCTCCACGCAGTTCTGGTGCTGACCGGTGGCAGCCGTCTCTGTCCAGCATGGCGCCTGTCCTCTCTCTGCACCTCGGTTGCCCTACCGTGATGAGGGGTTTCCAGGTCAGCGTTTCCAGCACCTCACCATCCCGGGTGGGTCAAAGCTGTCAGGGTTTCGGGGAACTTATTTGCCATCCCATGCTTATCTGCTGATTTTTTAAAAAATTGATTCACTTTAATGTTTAAATACTTAGAAAGGAAATTTTTTATGGCTCTTGCAAGTGGAAAAGGCCCGCCTGCCCCGTAGCCATTCAGACGAGTTCACAGAACAGGGACGTGTCTGTAGCCTGGTGGCTTTCAACTCCAGAGCCCTGTTCTTGCTGGGGTGAGTCTGAGGACAGGAGAGAAAACTGTCTCTCTCATTTATGCAGAAAGAGGAAAAGAAGAGTGAAGGAGAATGTTCTCGTTTATAACAAAGGGCATTTACGCCCCGTCCCACCTTGCAGTGAGGCCAGCGGGGCTGGTTCAATGCTCCGATGCTGTGAGGGCTCTGCTGAATCCTAGTGGGTTCCTGGGCTCCTGGGCTGCTGCCACTTGGTTTCCATCGGGCCCCAGAACAATGGAGGGTGTTAAGCTGTTTATTATTTCAAGTCAGCAGAATTAGCCAGGACTTCGCGCTCAGTTCTTAAACGTATACCACCTTCCAGAAATGCAGCCTCCGTCAAGTGATGCAAATTGTTCTTAAATCTCTTATTAGCAATGCTCTTAGCTGTTGAAAGATCGCAGGCCATTAGGGGACCAAGAGAAACCAGAGACCTCCAGAGAGCAGTGGCAGGGGGTGGAGGTGCCAGGCGGGCTGGCTGGGTGCAGTGTGGCCGGGCACAGTCCCACTGGATCCCAGATGCTGGCACGGCACCTCCGATTTCCTCATGCTCAGCACCATGGGCAGGTGACAGCATTAGGGCTATTTTGCAGTTTTAAGAAGGAGCTCAGACAGGGCACTCATTCTGTGAGAAGGCATCACTCATCCCTCCATTTAAAAACATTCACGCACACTTCCTGCATCAGACGCTGGGACGCAACAGTGAACCCAGAGACAAAATCGCCCACCTGGTGGAGCGTGCGTGGTGGCACCATGCGCATGTCAGCCAGGAAGTACGGCAGGTGGTGTTTCCACAGCGACGAGAACAAGCAGGCTCGGAGCGGGCAGGGCGCAGGGCCGAGGGGACGCTGTCTGTGCTCCATCTGGCTCGGGAGCGCTGTGCACCTCTGCAGGAACACACCGTGGATGTCAGCGTCCCTGTCCTGGCTGTGACAGCGAGCTGCAGCTGTGGAAGGTGCTACCCTGAGGACAGCAGGGGGAGGGGACCCAGGACCTCTCTGTTCTTGCTCACCTTGCATGTGAATCTTTAATGATCTCAAAATAAAGTTTCTTTAAAAATAAAAAATGTCTTTGACAAAAGTCAAAATAATGATAGGCATAGCAACTGCCCATCTGTCAAGTGCCTGGAGAGACGGCCAGGCCGATGGCTGATGACCAGTGAGCAAGACTGCCTGGGCTAACCTCAGCTAGATGACGTCACCACCCTGTGCCTCACTCCTGGTGCCTGGAAGGCAGGTCCGTGGCAGTGCCTGCTCCCCTGTTGAGGGTGACAGGTAACAGGCAAGGCCCTGCTTGTGTGGTTTGTTTTGTGTGGTCATGACTGCAGAAGGTTCTGGAAGGCTGTAGGCTGGGCTTTTGTGAGTGCCCGGCACCATCAATCCTTCCTGCCCTGCTTCAGAGGGCCCATTCCCAGCTGAGGAGAGGCTCCTGAACCACGGTGAAGGTGGGTCTGAAGGACTCGGATGGTGCTGGGCTCCCCTGCCCCAGGCTGCACAGCTGGCCTTCCCCAGCTAGGGAGGTAGGTCCAGGCCTTGTAGCCACAGGGGCGGGCTCTGGGGCCTTGGCCCTGCTGAACGCCCCCCGCCCAGGCATAGCACCCAGGCACCCTGTCCTCTGGCCTGCCTGAGACCTGAAGGTCTTTGCAAAGTGAGAGAACCACGGTGCCCATCATCTCAGAGAGAAATCCACCGAGAGTGGCCCTGCTCCTAGGATCGGAACCGCAGAGGGCCTGCCACAGCCAGGACACCCACTTCCCCATGCCCCGAGCTTGCTCTGAGCCCCTCCTTCCCCGAGCTTGTCCTGGGCCCTGCTCCTCGAGCTTGTCCTGGGTCCTGTTCCCCGAGCTTGTCCTGGACCCTGCTTTCTGAGCTTGTCCTGGACCCTGCTCTCTGAGCTTGTCCTGGGCCCTGCTCCCCGAGCTTCTCCTGGGCCGTGCTCCCCGAGCTTGTCCTGGGCCCTGCTCCCCGAGCTTGTCCTGGGCCCTGCTCCCCGAGCTTCTCCTGGGCCCTGCTCCCCGAGCTTGTCCTGGGCCCTGCTCCCCGAGCTTCTCCTGGGCCCTGCTCCCCGAGCTTGTCCTGATCTTGCTGCCCGCCTATCTTCTGTCCCAGCATGCAACAGCATGGCATCTCCAGTACCGTCTCTTCTTCCTGAGAACAAACAGAACCCAGCACATCCAGTCCAAGCCCTCGGGGCCCAGAAAGAAAAGAAGAAAATCCATGAGAGCCTGCTGTGGGTAGGGGGGCAAGGGAAGGGGCAGCCAATGGCCACCAGCAGCCCACCGTGGAGGAGGAGACCGGGCCTTGGGGAGCACTGGGTCGCCTGGAGAGCATGAGCGGTGAGGCCGCTGCCACAAGCCCTCTCACAATGCCGTCGGCACAAGTGCTGGGGCCACCCTCTCTCCTCTGTGCCCCCGGCCACAGAATGCCAGCTGAGGCCACCTTCTTGCCCTTCCGGCTGTGGGCTCTGGAGCAGGTCATCTGGGCCATCTGTAAGTGGGCACAAAGTCCTACCTGCCCAGAAGGTTGTGGACGTGGGGAGACGGTCGACCTGAGCTGCTGCTGCCCCCCCACGGGAGGCTCATGGCTTACGGGAAGCAGGTGGCCACTGGCTGCCCCACGTGTGGCTTCACCTTCTAAGACTGGACTCCCCACAGGTTTCAACCTTTGTCCCGTCTTGCTGCACTGACCAAGATAGAGACAGCCCTGTGCCAAGGGCCAGCAGGGCAGCTGACACGTGCTGGCCAAGGTGTCTGGGCCAGTCCTGGTCATGCTGCTGGTCTGGATGGCCAGGCCCTACTGTGGCTTTGGGGTGCACAGGTTAACAAGGCCCCTTTTCCTTCCTCCAGGCCTGACCAGCAAGGGCCAGAGCAGACGTGGCGGCCAGGCAGTCTCCCCGTCCTGGGAGTGTTTCTGCGTTTCTGCTCCACCCAGGGCCCACCCAGAGCGCACAGGCTGTCGCCTGGGGCCAGGGAGCCGGGCTTTCCTGCACACCTCTGGTAGCCTCTGGGTCCTGGTGAGCCGCACCCCAGCGGGGGCACCTTCAGAGCAGGGACATTGAAGTCACAGGAACAAACCTGCTGTCTCCAGGTGAGCTGTGAGTTTGATGGAGAAACTCAGGTTGTTCAGGACCCACATCCAGACAAAGGCCCTCCCAGTCTGGGGCCGGTGGGCATCATGCCGTGAAAGCTCTCCACTGAAAGCCAGGGACAGCCAGGAGCTGCAGCAGGGACAGCAGGGGAGGAAGCTGCCCCAGCAGAGGTGAGCTGTCCAGTGGGGAGGGGAGAATGCCCCCATCCTGTCTCACACTTGGCGGGGAGCACAGCCCCCTCGGTTCTGCCCTCTTTCATCTTCCATCTCATCTCCCTCTTCCAGCCCTGAAGCTTTTCAACTTTCTCGCCTCCCTGCGGGTCCTCCCTGTCCCTTGCCCAGGTCCCAGGCAGGCCGCTCACCCTTCCTGCAGACGTCCCTCCATCCAGCTCACCCTTTGATGCGCAAGAGGTGTGAGGTTGCTGCAGCAGGACAGGGAGGAAAGCCAGGCTTCCTCTCAGTATTGATTAATGGCAGCAGCTCTGGGGCCTCCAGCTTGGCTCGCAGCAGGGAGGGGGCTGCGGGAACACAGGCCCACCCGCCTGCAGTCTCAGATCACAGCTGAGAACTTCTGTGGTAAGGCATGTTCAGCCCTGGCCTGACGAGGATCTTGGAAGTTAAGTGCAGAAGGATCTCCGTGGGTTTCTCTGGATGTGGATGTGCAGATTCAGTGAGGAGCGGAGCCAGACCTCCACCTCCTCCTGGCCGCACCCCATCCCGGCTGCAGCCCGGGGAGCTGCCGGCTGTGCCTGCTGGCTCCCTGACTGCCCACTGCCTGTGCGCAGCTGCAGTCCACCCCGAGGGCCACTGCCGCCCAGGGCAGCATGCACTTTAGGGCTGTCCACTACTGGGAAGCTATGACTCCCGGGGCACTAGAGGAGGGGACCTTGGGTACACATGGAAAGCAACCCCGGCGTCCTGCACAGAGCGCTGCGCCCCTCCACTGGCCCCGCAGCACTGTGGCAATGCCTTTGCAGGTGCCTCCATCTGCTGCCCAGAATCTTGCCAGTGACGCATCAGGAAGGAGTCAGGCCGAGTACCCAAGTGGGTCTAGCGGAGAAGTAAACAGCTCGGCTGCCTGTCCGCACTGGGGGAGGGACCATCTCCCCGGCGGCCCCGGGGAGAGCCAGCCTCAGGAAGGGCATCCTAGGACCCACGGGTGCTACCTGGAGAGGAGCCTGGCCTCACAGTCTCGGGCAGGCAGGTTGAGTGGGTCTGCAGGACAGGCTTGTTCCCTGCTGGGTCAGGAACTCGAGTCATTTGACAATGAAAATAGTGAGTGAAAACATCATCGTGGATGTTTAAAGGGCCTTTTATTCAAAGGACACATTCAAGGGTGAAGGCTGGAACGGGTCAACCCCAGCGCAGACCTCCACTACAGCACGGCAGCCTGTGCCCGGCGTCTGCAGGGGAGCTGGCCCTCGCTCCCTCCCAGCTCAGGACAGCTGGGCTTGGTCCTGAGAGAGGAGAAGCCTCGCGGTCAGGAAGGGTCTCGGCCCTTGATCTTCATCTTCATTTTACAAAAGGAGGAAATGTGGCCTGTGGGGGAGGCTGTGCCGGTGGGCATCAGTGTCAGTCTCCACCTCCCCAGCCTCTGGGGAGACCACAGACCCTGGCTCTGAACTGGCTTGAGAGACCACCGCGGCCGGGGAGCTAGACATCTAGCGAGCGGCATGCGTGGGGCAGGGGGCATCACATTCCACATGGGCTTCTCTCTTGAACATAGACATCTGGTGCCCCATAAATAAAATTCAAAGCACAGACACAGAAAAGCCATTAGGAGGTGGCTTTAGGGCTGCTGAGAGCATGGGTCAGCGGCTATCCCACTCAGCGTGGTGGGAAAACATCACCTCACACATGGGTGTTCTCCAGTCTTCCCGTCCCCACGTCGCCAGGCTGCACTGTCTCACAATTAAACCTTAAACACGGGTCGATTGTCTCATACAGTCACATTAACGGTTTAAGTAGCCACCTAGGACTCCTGCTTTCATTTTGTCCACAGGGGGAACGCTCTGTGGAAGGGAGGCCACCTTTGTCGCAAGAGCGCATTCCCGTGCCCGAGGGTGACGCCACAGGACTGCTGTCTGCCAGATTTCCAACATCAGGTTTGAGATGCTCTCCCAAAGCCGTGTGCTGCTTGGGACCTATTAAACAAGCTTTATTTGATAATGCTCAATTTGACTTATCCAATTTAAATATTTGCTCTGATCCGTGACCATTGGATCCCAGCTTCGTTTCAGGCTGCAGAATAATTTCCTTGGGCTCTCCTTCGGCTGCCGAGTGGGGCCGGGGCAGCAGGGCTATCCCGAGCACCCCGCTTCTCTGGTGCGTGCTGCGGGTGGAGGAAGAGAACCAGAAACGCCAAGCCGAAGCTGCTCTCACAGCGTTTACATGGGCTGCCCTCACTTCTGCCTGGCTGAAGGACAGATCATTTAAAAGATCCCTCCTAGCCAGATAATTATAAGGAGAGATTAGGGTTTTTGTTTGTTTTTGTTTTTGTTTTTTTTAAGTAGAGCGTCAGAACGTAAAGAAATTGCCAAGGAGATGACCTTCGTGGAGCGGATTCTGCATTGGCCGCGGCCCCTGTATTAGGGGACTTTTATAACCGGCATCCTCCCTGATGGACGGCCACCCATCCGTGAGGAGTCAAGCTTCCACGGCAGCAGCAGAGAAAGGGAAAACTGTTCCAACATTTTAATCCAACCTGTTTTTGAAGGAGGGAATCCCACTTCCCTTTCTGCTGTCTGGGGGCTTCTTGTGGTCCCTTTGGGTACCATTGTTACTATTATTGTGATTTTACTGACACAGTATTAGAAACACTCCCTTTGGATTTTGTTTTCTTGTGCTGCTTTTACAAACCCAAGGCTCAGGCTGTCCCCTCTTGAGGACCATAAAGTCATTCATAACAATGTCAACACCAGAGCACTCCATTCCCGGGTGCCAGCCCTGGAGGACACCGTGGGGCGGTGGGAGGAATTCTGCCCCTTATCTGAGCAACCCCTAGGAAGGGACTCCCTCCCAGCCTGGGAGGGGGCTCTTTCTCAGTGACGGGAACATTTATGAGTGCAGGACCAGCGCCTGGTTTATGGACCCTGGCTGGTGGGAGGATGCCACCCCGCCTGCAGCCTCCTGGCCCTGTGTGTTTACCACGGGGTGATTTACAGCACCCAGGTGTTCCTGAGGAAACATCCCGGCTCTGGACCGACGTGGAGATGATATGGAATTGTAGATCTTGGCATTTTTCTATTTATTAATGGTCTGGAGGTCAGGAAGATTTTTTTAAAATGGTCCAAAGCAGGTTCCTGTCTGCGATTCCTCCTTAGGAGGATGAACGGACCTGGCAGCCACTTCAGTCAAGCCCCCAGCACCGGCCAGGGGACGTCGGCCGTCACTGAAACCGCCACTGTTCCCGTCCAGCCAGTGTCTTGGGTCCGCTCCTGCCCTTCAGCCTGGGGTGGCTGCATGGAGGCAGAGCCAGTGTCCCTCTGCTGGTGCCCCGGGCTTGTCCCCGTCCAGTGGCCTCCCGATGAAGAGGCCCTGCAGGGGCTCCCACTGTGAGGGGCCACTTTCCGTCACTGTGCTCTGCTAATGTTTTCGTCACTCTTCTTTCACTGGGAGTCCCTGACACCTGAGCTAGGAGAGGTGGCCCTCACAATCTCACCCCCAACTTAAAACACGCCCCAGGAAATAAAAAATGGTTTACTTGGAAAAAAAAAAACATTTCAAAATCTGTTTTTTCTTCCGTTCCTCCTCGTGTGGAGCAGCGTGGCACTTCCCGCATATCCAATTTTACTCTTGTACTGATCTTTCTCCAGCCACTTCTGACACTCTGATGAAAAAGTAAATAAACGTATTTTTGCCTCATTGAACTACACATATGTTTGGGAGTCTCATCTATGTTTTCCTTTTTACAAATAATGGTTTTTGGTTCTTTTGTTTTTTGTTGTTGTTTTTTTGCTGATCCAAATAATACTGGGCTGATTTTAAGAGCTCATTTCGTTGTGCCTGGCTCTCTCTCCTTGATGAAAAATTTCCAAAGACTGTCCTTTGTGTCCCTTGCAAAATCACAGACAAAAAGCATTTGGTGAAACGCAAGCAGGTTAAAAAGTAGAGGCCATTCGATCCGTTCAAGCAAGTGATATAATTGCTTTGCTTTGAATGCTGTGTTTAAAGTAGTCTTTTAAGCCAACAATTTGAATGCTAACAAATTCACTATAAAAGCATTCAAATCTCCCGGCTGGTGCTCCTTTCTTTATCCTTGGACTATAAATACACACCCCTCCCAACACACCCACAAAAATCATGGATTTGCCATGCTACACAGGGAGCCAGTGGAGACAGCATGGGCACAGGGGAAAAAATTCCAGCAATAAAACAAAAACTTTTATTTCCAAGCATCAGATTGAAGCCCTCCCGAGGGCTGGGAACTCCCGGGAAGCAGTGGCTCTGTCACCTTGAGCCACCTGATATTTAGAAGATCCGAGGAAAGCAACGAGCTGATCTGATAAAAATCGTGTTTAAAAGAATTTTTGCCATTGCCCCAGCCTTATCAACAGTGCACGCATGTGGGTCTCTTTTCTTAGTGTAAATGGGACGGCTCAGCAGGTCTGCTTGTGGGGACAGACACACGCAAGTATCGTGGGGCCCACCAGACCCTGCTGTGTGCTGCGAGGAGGGCGGGAGTCCCAAATGCTCCAGGCCCAGGGCCGCCAAGAGCCAGTGCCTTCCAAAGCAAGCGCTGGATTAATTTATCTTAACCTCCGCTGGAGCTTAACCAAAGAAGCAGGTGACTATTCAAAGATTTTTTTTCTTTTAAATTCTAAATAACAGAGAATAAAACTTAATGTCCTTCTCTGAGGTCTGAGCACTGAAAGGTAAGAGCGAATTAGCCAGGCCCTGGTAAACGGCTAAACAGATTAGTAGCCTTACTTTTTAACATATAAACATCTGAAACCCGTTTCCTGTTTAAGGAAAAAAAAAAAAAGCCTAGGTGGATGACCTCGGGCACTCTTTTTTGATTAACAAATGTGAATTGTACATCATGGCGGAAAAAAAAATGATCCACGCTTGGTGGTCTTTCTACAGTCTGTATATGGGAGAGAGAGAAAAAAATACAAAAATAAACGTTACCTTCTCACTTGCAGGGTGGGCAATGCCATTCTGCAGCCGTCCGGGGCTCTGGCAAATGTTAAGGCTGTCACTGCAGACAGAATCCCCATGGTCTGTGTGCCTCGATAGAGTCCGGAGGAAAACATTCCTAGCATTCCTGGTGCTTGGTCCTATCTCCAGGCCCTGGGCCCCGCAGGCTAGTGTCGCCATCAAATGGCCTAGGCCACGGCTCATCCAGGCCCACTCCCACCCAGCCAGCCTGCGGGAGACTGCAAACTGCGAATCATTTGCTGCCTGAACCAGAGGATGCAGTCCCGTGGCTGCTCGGCCCTTAAGGACGCGGCACCAGCTGCAATTCATTCCACAGAAGAGAGCTGAGCCGTTCTGGCACATTCTGACAAGACACATTTTATAGGGTTTGTGCTAAAATTTGATATTGGAAGTTGGAAATTCCAATTTTATGTCTCCAATGATAACAATAGCAGCTGGGACCTTTAAGAAATGTGCGTATCCTTTCTATTTAAGAGTTCCATAATAAAAACTATTTATGTCAAACACCTTATAAGGGAAAGATTTAGCCTGAATGTCAATATAACATATAACCCTTTTCATATTTAGATAGGGAAAACAATTCATTATCAGTGCCATGTATTATCTTCGGTTTGGGCTACGAAATGTGTGGGGCTTTCAAACATTTGAAGCGACATTCTCCTTGTTTTGAGTTTCAGATGCATTGAGTTGCCTTCTTGAAATGTCATTTCTGTGGGAAAATCAAACGCTGATGCACCGTGACTTGCTTTTCCAAGTCCTTCTTACGATCGGACACAATTTGTTGCCTGATTTGATTTCCTGCGTGGCCAGGCATTCCACAGAGGCACCCACGATGCCTGCTTTATTTTCTGAGGACGCCCTTGGTTTTGGAGCGTAACTGGCCGGCAGGCCAGCTGACCGGGCCGCACATTCGTAGTTCTCTGCAAAGGATCAGGGCAAAAGATCAAGGCGGGGGGGTCGGATCTTTCCCAGCAAAGGAGCAGGGACCAGGCTGGAGCCGCTCATGGCTAGACTCCGGAGAGGCTTAGAATGCTCCGAATCTCCCGTGGCACCAGGCTGTTTTCTGAAGAGGGAGATGCTATTGCTAAGTGGGCCACACTCCTTTCTTAAGCTGGCACTTGGGTCCGAAAAGAGGTCAGACAAGAGAAGAACCTACTAGAGACGAAGAAGAACCGGCAAAGCCAAGAGTTCTTGGGCACCCTGCACCCCATGTATGGGTCCCCTGCCCAGCTCTCTTTGACTAAGTGGACTGCTTGGCAGGGTCACAAGATGGCCCAGTAGGGTGGTGGCATGCAGGGTCATCCTGGATGCCCCGTGCTCCTGCCCGGGCCCCTGGCTCTCCCGTCTTCAGGGAAGCAGAGGCCGCCAGGGTGAATGTAAAACGCACTTCCCCCAGGACCTGTTGGAACCAGACGGTGGCAACTTGAACTCAGCAAAGTCAAGTTCTTGGTTCTGAAGCCATAGTTGGAAGGGAACAGCTCCTAGGCAAATGTGATTTTGAGAAATAGCTGATCCTGAAGCCTCTCCTGCTTCTTCTTGATCAGAAAACAGCCCCAGCTTAAATGGAAGGCAGTTTCCTGTCTGTTGATAACGAGAGGGTCACCAAGGCGTGTTCGGTTTGTTTCCTCGACTTTGTCACCACACACGGGCACGCAGAAGAGATGCCTCTTCACGTCACTTGCCAGGATAATCAACAAGCTGAATTTTACGTTGGTGACATCATTGTAGCCAGAAAACCCTGCTCCTGGTGAGGCCCAGGAAGGGCCCGGAAAGACCCTGTGAACACTGGGCATGTGACCACGCCGGCCAGAGGGCTCAGGGACACTTGAGTTTGCAGCAACGGCTTTATTACTGCTTCCCAACCTCTTGATGACCAGGTGTTGACTATCACTGTCCCACATGCAACACCAGAGACACGGAGGAGAAGGCAGGTCAGCCACATTTCACCGAGGCTTGGGGGAGAGTCCCAGCATTTGTGTGAGTAGCTGTGGGCCCTGGAGGCCAGGCTGGACGCCACAGTGGTATGGAGACAAGCTCCTCTGACCCCCTCAAGAGCCCCAGGGGACGTGGACTGTTGCTACCTTCATTTTTCAGATGAGGAGACCGAGGCCACTGTTGAAGACCAGACTGCAGAAGGCAGCGCGGGACAGTGTGAGCGGCTGAGGCCAGGCCCCTGGAGGAAGCAGCAGCAGCAGCCCCCGCTGTGACGGAGTAATAGGTGCAGCTGAAGCCAGGCCATGCCAGCTGCCACCCAGCCACCAGCTGGGCAAGCTGCTGCACTGCCCCAGCCTGGGTATGCCTATCTGTAAACTGTGGACACCACTGGACTCCTGCAATTGTCATTGGGACTGCATAGACTAGAAAGGGTGGGCACAGCGCCGGGTGCCTGCACCTTCCCTGGGAGGAACTTGTCCTCTCTGGTCCCAGATGCCCTGTCCATAAGAGTCCCAGAGAAGGGTCAAGTGCTGGTTTACAATTCGTAGTAAGTGTGGGCTGTCGCATTACTGTTTGACCCAGACAAGATTGTGTTGGCTTAGGTTGGGACAGCAACTCGCTTTTACAAGTGGGACGGCAGTCCCTCAAGAAGAAAGACTGGAGACAGGGACCTGGCAGGGCGGCATAGCAGCACAGGGGTCTTGTTTGTGCTTTTTTTCTTTTTTTTTTTTTTTGCCTCTTCCCAAGCTGAGTGTCCTTGGGCAGGTTGCTAAATGCCTCTGGGCCCATTTCCCTTCTGCAAGAGAAGCGCACACGTAGTCTGCCCGCCTGTCCCCTTGTTACCAGATAAGACCTTCAGCCAGGGTGAAATCACCTTGATGTGAGCACATTGTTCTCAGAAGCACCAGCATGTCCTTATATTTAAAGTGCCTACTATGTACGATCAAAATAGCAACAATTTGCAAATATTAAACCTTGACAAAGAGTGGTAGGCTTGAGGGTGGCTTTTTTTTTTTCCCCTGTAGTCCATCCTTATCAACATCTGACCTCCTTCCTCCTGATGTCTGTGAGTTTCCTTCACAGGCACGTGGCTGGAGTGCTGTGCCCCGTGCCCCACCTGTGTGTCCCCGGTGGTGGGCCTTCTGACGCGGAGCTGCCTTCCCCCCACTGCTGGGCATGCATGGCTCTGTCTCCACGAGGGAACATCCAGCCGTAAGCTCCCCACCATATTTCAGTTATCTCTTTGGGAAGGAGTCCTGGGTGACAGAGCAGAGTCAAAGGCTGTCGGCACTTCAGGGTTCTTGATATGCTTTCGTGGCACTTATATCCCCAGGGGACATAAAGCATCTTCACCCAGGCAGCCCCCAAAGGTCAAAATCCAGTGGAAATGCCCCTGAGGTCCTTGCCCCGAGCTGGAGGAAACTGAACAGGAAGAGGACCGCATGGGGACACTTAAAAAATTATCACAATTCTTTGGGGAGAGTTGCTTTATGGATGAGAGCAATAGTCAATTATTTTCAGAAAATATGAAGAAAACATTTCTGCTAGTTAAGAACAAACCCTAAAACACAGAAGAGGGGCGACGCCAAGGCTGCTGATGTGAGAGGGGCGGGAGCCACCGTGGAGAGAGTGGGCAGAGAAAGCCGGCTAGGACCCTGGCCCAGGCTCTTCAGGCAGTGCCTTGCGCCTGGGAGTCCAGCCTGAGGGCAAGTTGGCCTCAGCGGGTCTGGCGAGGGCTGAGGTCACCAAGCATTACCAGCACCCAAGGAGACCACGTTGCTGGTTCACGGAGCACACAGAGCGGCCAGGACTTAGAACAGAATGACCAGGGCTTTCGTGTGCTCTGTGGTGGCTTCCTGAGATTCGAGAAGGATTTGGAGCCTCTGGTCTTATCTTTTCCTGTACTTTAGAACCAGTAGGGGCTGTTACATAAATACGTGTAAAAAGTCCTCCTGCTCATGGAGTCAGAATCTTTGAGAGTGGGGCCCAGCCATCAGGAGGTCTTCAACACTCCCCAGTGGCTCTAATGTGACCCTGGGGCCAGGAACAGGTGACTTGGAAGCTTCAGCAGAACTAGGCAGGAGGGAACAGATAGACTGGCCGGTGGTGTCCACAGGGGAAGCCAGGCTGTGGATTTGCCTTTGCCGACTGAACTCAAGTTGGCAGAGGGCGCCGGGCTCCCCAGACCTCCCTGCAGGGGAGTCAGGGACCTGGGTGTTGTGCTTGCCCTGCAGACTCGGTGGTTTTCATTCAGGACAGACTCCTGCAGGTGGCAGTCCCTCTCTCAAGTATCTCTTTCAGCTCAGACTGTTCAGGCTCATGCTGCACGGCCCGGCCAAGGGCAGTTCGCAGGAGTCGGACACCAAGGTCCTGGCCTGGCTGTGGTGGGCGCGAGGGGCCTGGGGGCAGGAGGCCAGGAGAGGAGGAGAGACGCCTGGGACTTAATCCAAAGGATGGGCGTGCATCTGGGAAGGCTGGAAAACAGGGTGTGTCGGAGTGAGCCCCAGTGTTTGGGATCCTAGGAGTTCACAAGGAAGGGCCCTGACCATGGCCGGCTGCGCAGAGGCAGAGTCTCCAGACAGGAGCTCATCAGGGGGCATTTAGAAATGCCAGGCTTTTCCACATGTGTTGAGGGCGGAAGTCACAGGAGAGCCCACCTCCGCATTCGCAGGGGACCTTCTAGGTGCTGGGAATGCCCCGAGACACAGGACACACGCTGAAAGTCTGCGTGCCCCATGCTTCCCTGTGGGAAGTGAAACTCCAATTAAAGAAAGAAAAAAGCTTAAAAGCCGAGAAAGATAAACCCGCATTATAAGAGGTGTGGATGAAAAGGCATTAAAATAGGAAAATATCAAAAGAGCAATTAACAGAAGATGCACCAAAGGGAATCAGCGTGAAATGGCTTATTGTGGGTGTGACTGTGACGCCGCCCTCTGTCGGTTTCTCCTGGTGTCGCGGGGCTCCATGTTGCCTCCGTGTGCATCCTCACGTGGGCAGAGGGGGCCGCCATGACCTTCCCAGGGCTCGTCCTGATCTGCTCCGGCTGAGTTAATGCTGAAACTGGTTCCATCAGACTTGAGGACGTGCAGGGAATACACCTTCGAAGTAGGGAGAGCTCGGAGGTTTTAGCCCAGGAGGACCCAGGAAGTAGCCAGCTTTGGTTGGATTTTGCCAATGTCCTAAACAAGGCTGATTGTTAAAAAATCAACACTAAACTATAAAATAGAAATGACATTGTAGCTCTTCCTCCTCTCCTGGGTGTATCAAATATCAAACCCATTTTTTAAAAATGGAAGGATGTATTTATTTGTTTTGGAGGAAGGAACCAGGATGAGGTACAGCTGCTCTTCCTGAGGAGCTGGCCTGGCTGCCCTGGGAAGCTGAGCAGGGCGCTGGCCCCAGGAGGCGAGGGAGTCCTGACGCCTCCGTGGGCCAGACTCTCCAGGGAGCGTGTCTCAGGGGTCAAGGCAAGAGGCAGGTGTGGGCAGCCAGCACCTTGGGGAAGAAAAGGGTCGCCGTGGGCGCCCACACACTGCCCGTGTCAGAACGGTGGCCCTCTGGGCAGACGCAGCCCTGCTCCAGAGTCAATGGCTTGTTGAACGGCCCCACCAGGCCCTCTGCCAAGTTCCTTATGCAGTCAGCAAACCATGCAACTGTTCACAGTGGCCCTCAAAGGTCAGCTCAGGAAGGATCTAGACCTATGGAAACCCTTGCTCTGGGCCAGGGTTCCATCAGTCTCTCTTTTCTCCTTTCCTCCCTAAACCCCAGTTGGGGTCTTTATGAACCAAGTCCTAGTAGAACATTCCAGAACAGTGGCAATAATGAAGCCATTCTGTCAAGCCATGGAGGTTGGCTGCTCCCTGTGGCCTATGTCATACCAATGCTATTTCCCTTTATTATAAATAGGAATTTGGCTCAAAGGGGTGCAGCCTAATACCCCTCAGCTGCTTTGTACTTTAATCAGGACTTTTCCTGCCGAAAATGTTTATCTTCCAGCAAAGAGGTGCTAATTTTATCTTGCAAAAGTGGATATCTGCTTACGTCCCTTCTACCTTGGGGAAAGATAACCAAAAGCGCATTATGTCATCTAAATACAGCATCCTTCGAGATCAAAAGGCGTAATGTACACATCTGCCAAAGTTGATGGAGAAGCCATTGGTGGGGCTTCCGCCGTCTGCATGGGCCTCATTGATAGACGCTTTGCCATTTCTGTGAAAGAAACTCCCCGGCGCTGTGTTTGTGCCAGTTGATCTCAATGATATTGGGAGGTTTGGAAACAAGAATCCAAAATAGATGTGCCCTTCTCAGCCCTCCAGGCCGCAGGAAATGGCACCAGTTCAGCTCTTCATACTGGAAGCCGCGTAGGACTAGATAAGAGTGTGTTCCTCGGTGGTGTTTCCTCCCGTGTTTAAAATACAGTCAACATGATGCATCGCCGGACACCGACTGAGCGCGTTCCCTTTGAGTCGAGTCCCCCTCCAGTTCAGGGTCTTCACTTTCTGGGACCCCGTTCTATCCCAACTCACACACACACCCTCGGACGCGCACTGCACTCTGGCGAGCCTCTCTGCTGCAGCCCACTAGACGTCTCTGATTTTCACTGCACAGTGTGGACCCTGGACTAGCAGCGTCTGCATCGTCTGCATCGTCTGCATCGTCCCAGCGGCAGACCCGCAGGAGGCCGCCGGGCATTGCGCCGGGCTCCCCAGGCAGCAGGACGGTGCACTTTCAGCTGTGAGAGGCACTGGGCCAGCCAGTTTCATCTTCTTGGATTTATTTGTATTTTGTAATTTGGTTGCAACTGTCTAAATCCACACCACCACTCGGCAGTTACCTGAGCTTGTTGGTGGCAGCTGTAGTGGAGTCACAACTCCATGCTTCAGACCCAGGGAGTGGCAGACCTCCCTAGGCACGCTGGAGCCAGGACACTTACAGCCTCTGGGTGGCTCTGTCCAGAGAAAAAAGAAAAGTGACTTTTATCTACAGTTCTGTCCTAAGAAGGCACTTTCCCCGGGTACCTAGAAAACTCCTAACCAGAAACACAACAGGTGTCCCAGACTCTGTCCCCTCCCCTGCCCTGATGCCTCTCTGCCTTCTCCCGAGAATTGTCCAGCCCTCCCCTCCACTGCCCCGCAGTTCCCAGTATGCTCAGAAAAATAAAGACTACGTTCAGTGTCCAGTGTGGCTGTGTCTTGAACCAGGTTTTAGCCCCGCTGGGTGGGGTGCAAGGAGTCGGCCGCTCTGGGGACAGGGACACTGGGCGCTCACCATGGCCTCGGGGACTGACACCTCCCTCTCCCAGGCTGGCGAGCTGCTGGGATTCAGGAGTGGCTGGTGGGAGGCTGCTGGGGGGAAGGGGATTAAGGAGGACCAGGGGGCCGAATCCCATGTCAGGAGAAAAGGGCAGCTTTGCCCTCCTAGGCCTGAAGATGGGATGGGGTGGAGACGCCTCAGCATCTTCTGGGGCCTCAAAAGGAGACTGACCACCTCACAGCTCAGACGAATCCCGAGGATGAGAAGAAGGCAGGAAGCCGCTGCACTTCAGCCACTGTGAAGCCACTGATGCACTGACCGGTGGGGGGGGGGGGGCAGGACGTGGCTCAGCCCTGCAGGGGACACGGCTGCAAACCTCACCGTTGCCCCAGGCTCACCTCCAGCCTTAAACAAAATTCCGACTGTAATCGTGTCTTGGAAAATAGACCAAAGCACAAAAAAAACAATAGAAACCATGATCCCTCTGCACTGGGAGGAAAGTCCTCCCCGGTTTGTTGTCTGATTTCGATCCTTTAAGCTTTATTTATCAAGGGGTGTGTCCTGACCGCGGACATCACCGGGAAGGCTGTTCTGGAAAGGGCAGAGAGTGGACATTCCAGTCTCCGCAGGCCACTCTGTGTCCTGCTGCAGGGGCACACACACACACACTCACTCACTCACGCTCCTGTTGACTTCAGTTGTTTCAAGCATTTTGAAGCCTAAACACCACTGCGTGGCCTTGTGTGCGACCTGTCACTGCTCAGCAGTTTTCTCAAGTGTATCTCCGGACAGGTCCCATCCCAGGGCACTGGGAGAAGTCGGCCGAGCCAGAAAGACCCCGCGTGGCACCCCCTGTTCTAATGATGATGACTGACAGTGGGACAGTCTCACCCGTGGACACACCTCTCCCTGCCCGTCACTCCTCTCCATGTCTGCACACGTGTGCCTACGGTGCGAGCAGCATGTGTTTGCAAGTGGGTGCACGTGTGTGTGAGTGTGCCCTGCGGCCGGAAGGTCACCAAGTCCTGCTTCCGTGGAGCTGCCAGGAGTCCAGGTTCTGGAAGCCCCCTGCACACATGGGGCGTCACTGCAAATCCAGAGCTCCACCCGCTCCTGGGTGCTGCCGCAGGGGTCCCCGGGCAGAGCTCAGCCCCCTCCACATGCCCTGTGAGATGAACACCCTGCCATTCTAGGAGCCCAGTACAGCTGGACATTTTCATTAGCCTGAGGGTAGCATGTGCACATTTTTCTGCTTTTGGTCAGATTTTTAAAAATCAATCTTATTGAGGGAAATTTTATTTATGATAAAATGTGCCCTTTCTTCAAAGCCAGCCTCAGCAATGGGGAGGCGCTAAGCAACTCAGTGAGACCCTGTCTCTACATAAAACACAAAATAGGGCTGGGGATGTGGCTCAGTGGTCGAGTGCCCCTGAGTTCAATTCCTGGTACCAACAACAACAACCAAAAACAATGTGCCCTTTTGAAATTTTGCCAGATGTGTGAACCATGTAACTATGACCCCAACAAAGGTGTTGCTTATCCAGTTCATTTATATCACCCCTCAACTCCCTCCTCCCTCCCCAATCTTCCTGCCCCAGGCAACCATTGCCCTGATGTCTGCTGCTCTAGACCAGCAATGCAGCCCCAGAACTTCAGATGGACGTGGCCACACAGGGCAACCCTCGGCAGCTGGCCCCTCCTCTGGGAGGACATGCACGTCACAGTGCCTCCGTTAGGGCTGTGCTCCCCTCACGGCTGCCCCCTGCAGGTGTGCTCTCTGCTGATGGACGTCCAGCGCTCCCCACTGTTGACGCTTAAATAGAACTGCCGTGAACCAGTGATCCCGCCTTCCTGTGAACACATGGTTAACTTAACCTGAGAATTCCCCGGGAGCAGCAACACCCTTCACCCAGAGACTCTGTGAATGTCATGAGATGCTCAGCTTCTCTCCAAGTGGGTGAGCCCTGCCCTCCCGCGCCTGGTGCCAGGCCCCCAGCCCTCATTGGCACGTGGAAGGCTCAGTCTCAGCCATTCTGAAACATGGCTCATTGCTGGCTGGAGTCTTCACAGGCCTTTCCTGATGACCGGGAGGGTGAGGCTCCGCTGTGTGCTGGTGAGGCATCCCTCCCTCTTCTCTGTGAAGAGTCCATCCAGAGTGTCTCAACATTTGTAAACTGGATGGGTTGACTTCCTGATAGGGCATCGTAAGAGCTCTCTGTATTTGGTCTCTAAGCCATTTCCCACACCAGGTCTCCTGAACAGCCCTTGCCACTTGAGGCCTGCTTGCTCATTTTAACAATATTTTGGGAAGAGCGAACTTTTAAATCTTGATGAATCTCATTTATCAAAATTGTTTTAGTGTTTTCTCTGTGGAGTGTAGGAAATCTTTGCCTGCTCCAAGTTTATGGTGATCTATTTCTAAGGTTTTCCTCTAGAAGTTCCATGGTTTTGCCTCTTACATTGAGGCCTTTGAAGCACTTTATGTTGCTGCCAAGGTCTGCCACCATCTCAAGCAGTAGCTAGGCCTCCTGGAACCCTGGCTGCAGCAGCCTCTGAGTGCCTGGGTGTCTGAGCAAGGTGAACCAACTTCCTAGGCCCCCCTGGGGCCAGTGTGTCCCCTGATCTCTTTTCAAAAGAATTTTTACTTTTATGCCCTTGAGCCTAAGATTGGTGTGGTCTTGCCAATTCCTGAGACACCCTCAAGCCATCTTTCTTATTGTTCCTGGATGAAGTCATTAGTATTTCTTTAATGACAATAATCCCTTTAACAACCACATCTTCCTGAATACCAGCTTTAGTTGTGGTTTTCTGGCCAAACTGCAAATTTTTCAAATCTTTCTACTCTGTTTTCTGCTCCTGATTCTTACAGTAAACTTGGCTAAAAGCCATCAGCAATATCCATGCCATGTCCTGAAAGCTGTGCTGCCTAGAAATTTTTTTCTATCAGATTAAGAAGTCCATCACCTTTAAATTTAGCCTCACAGAAATTCTCAGGACACAGGAAAAATTCAGACAATTTCTTAGCCAGAATGTAACATAAATGGTCTCTGGTTCAATTTCCAATAGAGTCCTCCTTTTCTTCTGAAACCTCATGAGCCCAGTCTCTACTGTCCACAGTCCTATTGGCATTCTGATCTTCTGAGCCCTCACCAGAATCTTTAAGCTCCACTTAAACAATCTAAAGTTCTTCCAGCTTGCTTTTCTAAACTTTTCAAAATTCCTCCCACAAATTCCAAAAAGTTCTAAAAGCTTCTAAACCATATGCTCAGGTTATTATAGCAATGACCACTCTCCTAGTACCAATTTCTGTCTTAGTCAGCTTTTT
Source organism: Xerus rutilus (assembly GCA_028644305.1). NCBI lineage: Eukaryota > Metazoa > Chordata > Mammalia > Rodentia > Sciuridae > Xerus > Xerus rutilus. The sequence continues at coordinate 2,535,100 of CM053414.1, forward strand.
CACTGCTGAGACTAAAAGACTTGACAAGAACAACGAGAGGAGGAGAAGTTTACTTGGGGGCTCGTAGTTTCAGAGTTCTCAGTCCATGGGCCAAAGGCACAAGGTGAGGCAGAATATCATGACAGAAGAGGGTGGTGGAGGAAAGCAGCTTAGGAAATGGCCCCAGGAAGCAGAAAGAGACTCCCCTCACCATAGACAAAATATATACTCCAAAGGCAAATCCCACCTCATCCACCTGCCTACAATTACCACTCAGTTATTAATTCAACTGGATTAATGCACTGATTAGGTTAAGGCTCTCATAACCCAATAATTTCACCTATAAACTTTCTTGCATTGTCTCACACATGAGCTTTGGGGGACACCTCATATCTAAACCATCAGAGAAACACCTTCAAAGTTGAGTCTCCAGTAACCCAACCCTCTAAGTTTCCACTGCATCCCAATAACACATTAAATTTTGACACCATCAGTGGACTTAGCCATTGATGAAGTCAGGGCCCTCATATCCCAATCACCTCCCAAAGGCCCTGTCTCTGAACCTGCTGCCTTGGGGACCAGTCCCTCAACCCAGGAGCTTCTGGGGACATTCTAGAAATACAGTTGCCTTGCCTTCCTGACACCTGAGGTTGAGGCAGGGTTGATGCATAAGGATCATGGTGCAGAACTCACCAGAGTCCACAGCAGGCAGGAACCTCGGCTGCATAAGGATCATGGTGCAGAACTCACCAGAGTCCACAGCAGGCAGGAACCTCGGCTGGAGCACCCTGGGATTGCATGTGTGTTCCTGTAGCAGGATGATGCATCTTTCTAAAGAGTGAAAGGAGGGTGGCTGCTGGAAAGGGGCTGCAGAGTGGGAGAACAGGGTGTTTGGATCTGCTGCAGCACCTTGGCATGCAGGCTATGATGATTTGGGTGTGGACTGTGTGGCCCCAACGGCCTGGTCCTTGGTGTGGCATTGTTGCAAAGTGATGGAGCCTTTAAGTATGGGGCTTCGTGCAAGGAAATTCAGTCACTTGGGTGCTGCCCTCAGGAGGGGCTGCTACAGTTCTGGAGGACTCCAGTGAGTTCCTGTGAGAAGGCTCCTGTCACCCCAGGGATCCTTCTCTCACACCAGTGTGGTCTGCCCAGATGCCTCTGCCATGAGGCCCTCCCTGGAGGCTGGAGAAATAGGGCCATGTGATTTGGAACTTTTAGCCTCCAAAACTATGAGCTAAATAAGACTTTTATTTTCACCAAGTACCCAGGGTCAGGTGTCTTGTTATCGCAATGGAGAGAGGACTAACACAGAGGCTAAGAACGTCACCCAGGTGCCACCACAGAGAGGTACTGCAGCACCCCCTATAATCAGCATCCCCAGCCTTCTTGTCCCATGTCCACCTCTGTTGCCATGGATAGCCCTCCCAGCTGGCACACAGCTTAAGCCAGAACCCCTTCAGCACACCCACCCTTCTGTGGCTGAGCAGGAGGAGATCTCACTTCCTTAGCTCACACTCGGGACCCTGGTACATGGCTCTTTCTAAGCTTCTGAGCCTTCTAGTTCATCTCAGGCAAGCCGCGAGGACACACCTCCCTCTCCTGCCAAACGCTGCTGCAGATTCCCACTCAGCATCGTCCACAGACCCATATCCAGTGGGAATACTGAGGGTCTAATCTGTCTTCTCCGGAAACGTTTCCAAGTTTCAAAAGAAATCAGTCACATTCCCAGCTCAGTAAATAGAGTCAAAGACGGAAAGTGGAACCGAAACAACCAGGCCTTCCATCTGGGTCCAGACGCCAGCCCAGACCCTCCCAAGCAAGGCCAGCCTCCCAGCACCGCACAGGACCAACCCTGCCATTAGAGAGAGCAAACCCGTACTTATGATCCAAATGGACTTCATGTGCAGCCTGGAGGCTATGTGCTTCCCGGAACAGTGGGCAGAGCCCGCCCAGCACCCCCTGCCCAGCAGCCTCCTCCTCACTAGTCACTGGGCTCCAGCCTAGCTCAGCAGAGGTGCCCATGGCCATCTCTCCCCCTCCTGCACAGTTCTCCCGCCCCAGCTGCGGGACAGGTGTCCCTCCAGGGGCTTTCCTGTTACCAATGCTTAGCTTCATCTTTTGGGATGAGACTCACCCCCTATGCTATGGGACAGTGATGCAGAGTGCAGATCTCACGGCCAAAGATTTCATGTTTTAGCACAGAACAAACGGAAGACAGAGGAGCAGCAACGTTGGCTTCTAGGGTCTACTCTAGAGCCCCGGCTGGGGGCAAGTTGGTTATACAAAGCTAGACCCGTGCGCCATGTAAGTTCACATCCAGCAGCGTTACCAACCGGGAGAACTGGAGATTGTGCAGGAATTCGTGTGTGAAGGCACAGCGAGGCGTTCTGGTCATAGAAGGTATCAGGGAAGCTGGCCATCCAGCAAATCCAGAGCCTCACAGTCCATCCATCCAAGTCCGAGAAGCGCAAGAGCAGCACCCAGAACAGTGTGGAGCTGGAGCAGCAGGACCCCAGCTGCCACGCTCTGTGGGCGGGCCGAGCGCACCTGCTGCAGGAGTGCCCCACCTCCCGACTCCGGCCTGGACCTGGGGCCCTGGACCTGGGGCCCTGGCCCAAGTGCTGTGCGTGGATCTGTTCACTCAGTTGTCACAATAGCCTCTAAGTGGGGCCTGTCGTCGCAGAAACCAAGGCTGCGAGTCCTACGGTCGATCCACACTCTGGTGTGGATTCCCATCCAGGAATCCTAGTGCAGCGGTTCCACTATTTGCAACCCCTAAAGGGCCACCTGGGTCCCCAGGGTGGCCATGTTGCTAACGGCTGTGGACCTTGAGAGGGGGTGCCCAGTGGGAGGCCCCCAGGTCATGGGGGTGTGTCCTGGAAGGGGACTGCGAACCCCACCTGGGTCTTTTCCTGCCTCGTAGGTCATGATAGGAGCACCGCCTGGACTGGCCTCTGCCCTGATGAGCACACCACAGGGGCAGCCCCATCTCGGACTTGAGCCTCCGGAAGTGTGAGCTGCGAAGGCTTCTCCGTGCACAGCTAACTGCCCCAGGTGTATCCTGGCGGGAATGCAGGACTAACACCCCAGACTCTGGGCTCTTTAGACAACGCCACAAACGGAAACATGGACGTTGAAGACAGCAGACTGAGTGCGGGGGCGGGGCGGGGGGGGGCAGAGGGGCAGGAGGACGAGAGAGACTGGCTGAGGGGCAGCCAGGGCCCACCAGCTCCGTGGTCAGCCCTGCACACAAGACGCACGGAGGCGAGGAAGGACGCACGAGGGGCGGGGCAGCACGCAGACACCGCAGCGGTGCGCAGGTGCGCGGTGGTGCGCAGGTACGCGGTGGTGCGCAGGTGCGCGGTGGTGCGCAGGTGCACACTGCCAGCCTTGGCCTCGCCCTGGCAAGTCCCGCAGGCTGGCGGCTGGAACAGCTCCACTGATTCCCACAGTGCTGGAGGCTGACATCCAAGACCAAGGCCCCGTCCTGGTTCGCTGAGGGCTGCCTGCTCACTCTCTTATCAGGACCCCAATCCCATGCCCGTGGGGGCCTCTGCCCCCATGACACACTCACCTCCCACCGCGCACCTCCCACATGACTTCTCTGGTGCTCACCCTCCTCTCAGGAGGACTGCTGGGTCCCAGGGGCTGCACCCCAACCCTGCTCCACCTCCTGACCCCGCTCACAGCTGACCCCACCAGGGTTTAGCCCCCAAATGATTCACGGTCTGGCCAGGGATTGCCTGCCTTGGAGAGGTTATTTGATCCCAGTGCGCCTTCCCGGGTCCAGACATTCTGAATTGAAGCCCGTTCAATTCTAACAAACCAAAAATGTCAAGCACCACATGTTATTTATTTAATCAACTGAATAGTGCACCATTAGTATGTGAAAGTACATTGCAAAATAACTTGTAAAATGTCATCATTTGTGTGATGTACCCTGATTTCAGAGATGTTAAAAAGTGGAAAATATGCCTCTGTGGACAGGTCAGTTTCTATGTGTGTGACCACATGCCTCTCGCTCTCTCCATGGCAGACATTGCTAATCAATCACGGTGCTATTTCCCACCAGGGTTAGCGTGGTCTCAGAATACCTCCACACACTGGGCCAGGAGACCACCCCTGATCTGAGGAGGCAGAGCAGGGAGACCAATTCATCAGCCTCAACTGGGCTTGGAGTTAGGGGATGAGCCTATAAACAGACTACCTTCATAGTGGAGTGGGGGATCACCAAGCAAATCCCAATTCCTGATTCAGAAAAATAAGAATGTGATTAGGAAGGCCACCTAGAAGACGATCTGATGGCCAAGTCTCATTTGAACACCCTCTGCTCAATTTGTCTCTTCTGCCCAGAGAGATCACTCACACGGGTTCTTATGGCTCCTTGTCCAGGAATCTCGAGTTTGCTTCTGGAACATCACATAAAGTGCAAAATACCAAAATAAATTAGCCTGTTAGCTGTTTGCAATATAATGTGAACAGCACAGATGCACATCTCCAGCACCCTGAGGGGGGCCGTGGAGGTCCCGGCTCCTCTGCCAGCCAGGGCTGGCAACAGACACTTGCAGGTGCCAGTGTGAGGAGCGGGGAGGTCCAGGGACAGAGCCACTCTGGAGGACGGTTTGAGGAAACGCTCTAGAACAAGCTACACAGCCACAACCAGTAACCCCAGCACCAAAAGGCCACAGACCGCAAGATCCCACCTTCAGGGCACTCTGATAACAACAGGCAACCCAGTAGTGGTGCGGGGCGGGGGGTCGACTCATGCAGGGTGGAGGGGTCTTCAGGTGGTGGGGGTGTCCTGCACCTGGCTGAATCAGGATCCTGGTGGTGACGCTATGCCAGAGTCATGTGTCACCACTGGGGAATGGGGAAAGGGCGTGCAGGAGCTCTACAATTTCCTGTGACCCCACTAAATGTGTAATTAGCTTAAAGTTCAAACTGTTTAAAAACCAGGAAGACAAAGACTCTGGCAGAAAAACTCCCAAGACAGTGGTGCCCCCAAAAGGTCCACCTGCCCTCACTTCCCAGCCCCCTTGCAGTTGGGCTGATGCGGGACCAGCTCTGGTGGCTGACAGCATGTGGCTGGCACTTCCAGCATGAGGCTCAGGCATCTCTTCCCCGCCTTGGTGACCCAGGAGGCTTCATGTTGAATTGCAGTCACAAAAGTAGGGAGAGTCCCAGTGAAGGACAGGATGGCGTGGGATCTTTGTGACAAGACATGAAACTCTATTGTGCTGAGCCGGGGAGGTTTGGGGGCTTCTCGTTGCCTCCCTGACAGAGAGGTCACCCTGAGGTGGGAGCGGGCGCTTGATTCCGACCCAGGATGACGCTACTGGAGCAGAGGGCAGGTCTGAGGAGAGCAAGGAGTCCCTCTCTCCGGTTGCCCCAAGCCGGTCCCACAGGTGGGTCCTGGGACAGTTCTCACGTAAAACCTGAGAGCATCCCACTAAATTTCCTGACACTAGGGAGCCGCAACGTTGTTCGTGGAGAGCAGGTGGACCAGGGCATTCCCCGCTTATCTGCAGACACTGGGGCGGGGCTGAGGCTCACGGGAGGCCAGAGGTGGTGACCTGCTGGAGGCTGGCAGTACAGTGTTTTGCTCATGGCAGCGCCTGACGGAAGGCACTCCTCGGGCTGCCCAGGTGTTGGAGAGGGAGGTGGGGTACACACTCTGTTACCATCTGTCTTCCTTTAGGCTGCTTCAAGAGCAGGAAGGCAGACCCGAGACAAGAACACCCAGGTGGTTCCAAAAAGCCAGAGAGGCTGGGGAGAGGGGACAAGTGAAGGGACAATCGCTGTGGCCCCAGGGGCTAGAGCCCTTGGAGACACTCACGCCTCTGAACCACCCAGCTGCAGGACTGGGTGGGGTGTTGTTTTCAGACCCGCCCCTGCTGGTTGAGGGTGACTCAGGAGCACCTGCTCCCAGCACTTTCAGGTCACCCCCAGTGCTGTGCAGTGGGGTCTCAGGTCCTGGCAGAGAAGTGCGGGAACCACGCATCACAGCTGCAAGTGAACCAGACCTGGCTCTGGGGACGGGGCACCCCCAGCACCCAGGCAGTGTTCATAAGCACAAGCTGGCGAGGCCCAGCTGTGCATTGGCACCCGTGGGCTTGGAAGAGGACGTCAGCATCTAATTAGCACAGTTAAGAACTGCCTTCTGGGCAAACCCAGAGTGCCCAGGGTGAGTGACGGGAAACTTTTCTCAGAGTCACCCTGTGAGGGATCCAAGGACCAGACTCTGGCCTGAGCTGGGACCAGCTGTGAAGCGCAAGCTTGAGACACAGAAGCTGAGAGAGTCAGAGCTCCTGGACTCTCCCTGGACCCCAAACCTCCCACCCACCTATGGAGTGACGGCCCCACACAATGGCCTCTTTCCTCTGAGAATAACTTCATGATCATTTTAACTCTACAGGGAATTTTAGAGTAAATGGTTCAAAGGGGAAAAGAGGCTTGTTTTAACCATCACTTGCTGCAGAATGAACTTCCCCCAATCTGAGTTGCTTCAGCACAAACAGCCACGCATCTTCTCCATGACAGAGCCAGTGAGCAGGTCCCTCTGGGCAGCCTGCATCACATGCTCTCGGCCTGGGTGTGGTCATCTGAGGGCTCATTGGGCTGGATGTCCAGGGCCACATGCTCACACAGCTGGCATTCAGTGCTGGCTGTCGACTCAACTGGTGTGACCTGTTCTCCCAGCCACCTGCACACAGGCACCAAGGTCCCTGCACAGCCTCTGGGCTCCAAGAGGCATCTGTGTGGATAAGGCCGGAGGTTGAGGTCCCCTAAGGCCCAGGCTTGATGGGGCACAGCATCACTGGGCCATGTGTTGGCCAAAGCAGGTCTCGGGCCGTCCCAGGTTCTGCTGCTCAGTGGGAGGGCACCCAGCCCCCAACCCAGCACCGCCTCCCTCTAGATGCGGGCACAAGCTTCTCATGGCCAATTACACTTGTCGCCAGGTCCTAAGACTCCCACAAGCTTCATGAAGACTGGGGACCAGGCCAGGGGCCGCAGCGATTCCCAGCGTGCCTGGGCTTTCCTCCCGCGAGGTGGCCAGGGCTCCTCAAGAGGCGCAGCAGCTTCCAGAGGCAGCGTTCCGAGCCAGAGAGCAGCGCCTCCGGTGCTCAGGGACCAGCCCAGGAATCACATGGTGCCATTTCTGCCACATTCGGAAGGTCACTGACGCCCCAGAACAGCCCCAAGCTCAGGAACAGCAGAGAATGTGCGGCCACACTCGGTGCCGCAAGGGGCCTCCCACCACGGCAGGATGACTGGGCGCCACCCTGTCCACCCCCCCACCCCGTGTGGCTGTCACATGGTACTAGACTAGATGGGAATCTGCACTCTAGTGTTTGGCTCTGGCACTCTCCCCACAAGACCCTGAGCATTTTTAACTCTGCGAGTCCACACCCGAGTCCCCATTGGGTCCCGTGGCTCCTGAGCCCTCTGAGCAGCTCCCGCTCCTGTGCTGAGCCTCGGTCCCTGCCTCGTCCTGTCTGGCTCTCCCCCTCCCTGCCACCTGCTGCAGTGCCTCCTACAACCCTTAATCACGTGGACCTGGCGCCCGCTGGGCCAGCTTGGCTGCTCATTCCATTGGCTTGTTTCTCTCTTTTTTTCTTTAATTCTTGAAGGAAAACAACAACCACCAAAAAATAAAAATAAAAAGCAAAAAAATAAAGCCTGAGATAGACCTTGAAAGACCAACCCCCTCCCAGCACTGCCCGTCTATCCTCATCAGCCCGTCATCCTGGAAGGCACCAGGGGCAGGAGATGAAGCGTGCAAGGGTTAAACCAGGCCCTGAGCCGGGAGCCTGCACTCTGGGGACTGTGGGGCTGTGTGGTCTTGGGGCCTTCGTTAGTGACCCGGTGCCTCTGTTTCCCAGCAGAAGTATAAATACCAAAGTCCTTTCCCACTTGAAGATTTCCTCCTTCCAGAAACTCAAATGTTAGACTAAAAATACTTGTTCAGATGTGAGTCTGAAGCCACAGGGCGCCACACACGAGCAGGATGACTGCTGGCCTCTGTGCGGGGTGAGTTATGGAGTCCCGAAAGCAGCAGCAAATCCTGGGAAGACTGAGGCTCTGACCCTGCCTGGAGACAACAGAGACGTGAGGCTGTGCCAGCACCTCGCCTCCCTGGACCTCAGGTTTCCTTGGGCAAAAAGAATGATGGACCCCATCAGTAGTTCCCAACTCTGGGGCGTGTGAGTGTCCTCTGGGAAAGATTTTCACATGTCGATATCCAGGCCCTTCTGTAGGATTTTTGGGTATAGGGCCTGGGCCTGGGGAATACTTAAAGTTCCCTGATTCCAGAATTGAAAACCTTCAAATTGGGCTCATAATTTTAAGCTCTTTTTAATCAAAGATTAATTTGCTTAAACAAAAGCTGCTCTCAGGTCCTGCACGTGCACAGAGCACGGGGCAGCTGGTCAGCGTACAGCAGGAGAGGCCCCTAGCTCAGTCTACTTGGCCACACTGAGCCCAGGGCCAGCCCCAGTGCCCACCCAAGGGTTCTGCTGAACATGGCTTAAAACTCTTGAAGATAAGACAACTTCCAAGGTGGTTAGAGAACTGAACATCTGCCATCGCAGGGGAACAGTAGCATCCCAACCACACTCTGCCCTAAGTACCCACAAATCCACTGGGCAGAGCCTGGTTCCTGCTCTCTGCCATGTCTGGCTGTGGAAACATGGGTAAATACCTCCAGTCAGGCCACTCAGCCAATGACCGACTTCTGCTGGTGGCCACACCAAGTGCCTGGAGGATATGGGCCTTCTCCTGCCCTTGGGCTGAGATTCCCACCATCAGCTCCTCTGGTCCTCAGGCCTTTGGACTCAGACTGGAATCATACCGTGGACTTCCCTGGGCCTCCAACCTAGAGGCAGCAGATCACAGGACCTACAGGATCCAGGTCCTCATAATAAACCTCTTCCGTGTACGTCCTATCGATTCTGTTTATTTGGAGAACCTTGACTACTACTGTCAGAAATGCACCCCGGGTACAGGGCCAGCGTCCTCCACTGAGTGCCAAGTGGCAGGCAGAGGAAGATGATCTGAAACCCCTCCTCAAGTAAGGAGGAACTGGAGCTGGTGACACAGCAGAGGCATGCGCCTCGCACACAACCTCTGAGGGCCACCAAGAACTCGGGGTCAAGATCATCTTTTAGAAAACTATTTCTTAAAAGTCAAAATTAATACCAATAATTCCATGATAAGCAACGTATGAAATTTTTTAAGTGAGGAAGGGATCTACATGCCTGAATTTTTCTGTCACAGGCTCCAACATGGCTCAGCTTGGTACTGTCAAAGTCCTTCAAAGGAACACTAAGGGAGCTTCACTGAGTCTACTACAAATGATGACTCCACAGAGTGAACCCAAACTGCTGCTGCACCACGATCACCATCAACACCACACCCAACCATCAATACCATCACCATCACTATCACCATCACCAACACCATCAAACCATCACCATCATCACCATCACCATCAAACCATCACCATCATAACCATCACCATCAACACCATCACCATCATCACCATCACCATCAACACCATCAACACCATCACCATTATCACCATCGCCATCAACACCATCAACACCATCACCATCATCACCATCGCCATCAACACCATCAACACCATCACCATCATCACCATCACCATCAACACCATCAACACCATCACCATCATCACCATCACCATCAACACCATCAACACCATCACCATCATCACCATCGCCATCAACACCATCAACACCATCACCATCATCATCATCGCCATCAACACCATCACCATCATCATCACCATCAACACCATCAACACCATCACCATTACCATTATCACCACCCCCACCATCAACACCACCCCCACCACCAATACCATCACCATCACCATCACCAACACCATCAACACTATCACCATCATCATCATCAACACCATCACCATCATCACCATCAACACCATCATCATTACCATCATCACCAACCTCACCATCAACATCACCCCACCATAAATACCATCACCATTACCATCATCAGCACCATCAACACTATTACCATCATCACCATCACCATCAACACCACCCCCACCATCAATACCATCACCATCACCACCACCTTCACCATTACCATCACCAGCACATCACCAATACTATCCAATAGTGACGATGATTACGGACTTAGTGGGGACCGGATACTTTTGCCAGAATTATCTACATTTAATTTTCATGACCATCCTGCCAGAAGTTTATGATCACTTAAGAAACTTAAAAGATAAGTACTTCACCCAAATATGAGAGAAGAAAGAGTAGGGTCCCCAGAAAACCATATGTAGAGCCCAGTGGGAAGGAAGCCTGTCCAGAAAGGACAGAGTCACTTGGCCAAGGTTTTCTCCAGTTTCTCAGCCATGATGTCAACTGGACATCAATACTGAGGCCACTGCATGGTACTGAGGGTGATCACTATAATTGTGACTTGACTTCATAGGAACAGGATTCAGTGAACCTGCGTTGTGCACTCTGGCCAGTCCCACCCGCTGTGCCAGTGTGCTCTGCTGGAAAACAGGAGGACTGCATTATCTCTGGGCATCTCTGAACTGTAAAAGATGGTTCCACCTGTGCTGCCTCCTCCATTACTGCCCCTGCCTCGCTTGGTAAACCCGTTGGGTAGGCATGAAGTTTGGGGGACACTCTTCAAGTCTGTACACATCCCTTTTTTTGAAATACCTATCTGTGACTATTGTGTGTCTATATCAGATGACAAGGATTCACTTCCCTGAAGACAGGACTGTGTCTTCACTCTGGAGCCCTGGCAACTACTACCGTGCTCAAAGACAGGAAGCCTGAGCAAATAAATGTGCATTAAATTAGTGAGTGAAAGAGTGGTCGGGATGCACCCCCTCTTTAGGTGCCATCTCCAAACCCTTCTTTAGGTGCCATCCCCAAACCCTTCAGAGTGTGACTGGTTCCCCTCAATAGCTGCCTTTGTGCTTAAATACCTCAGCGCCTCCCCCATCCTAGGGTGTCTACAAGGGACCAAGAGCAACGAGAGCAAACGAAGCTGCTAAAGGCTTCAGTGTCCTCACGGCTTGGGTCCAGGGCCTCTCAAAGCCAGAGGGCAGGCCAATGGAGCAATCCTGGGAGCTCCAGGGGCTCTGGCCCTGAACAGTGTGACGATCTGCACTGGTTCGAGCAGGTGGAGAGAGCTTCCAGGAGACAGACAAAGGTGCATATTTATGAGTGCTTCTCCCAGCTGTTGGCTGGCGACTTGGTTCCTGGAGATCTGGGAGCTGCAGCAAGGCCTCGGAATCTCCGTCTACATTGCAATCTGCCTTTGCTTACCCAGCAATCGCCTGGCCCCCACATTGGGTCATCCCTGAGAACCCAAAGGTGCACAGGCAGCAGCAGTCCTGTTGGTGGGAGGGCACACCGGCGCTCCTGGGGACGGGGGCTGCCACACTGCAAGAACTGCGGGTTCTGTGGGGGCATCTGCAGGGAGGCTGACAGCCAGTTTCCTCTCCTGTTCTATGTAGATCCCCTTCTCCATGCCAGCTTCCCGCCCAAAGCCGCCTCCTGGTGGCCCCCAGCAGAGGGTTCCCTAGGAGAGAGTAAGTGCTCACTGTCTGGTTCTCTTACCAGAACTGGGCGGCAGGGCATGCGTCTTCCTCTGACCCCGTGTCCTCCAGCCACCCAGGTTCTGTTTAACTAGATGGCCACCATTGCAGCCTCCTGGCTGCAGCAGGTCACTGGGAGGACAGGAGCGGCAGGAAGGTGATTTCCTTGGATTTCAGAGATCCCACAGCTGGATAGCTGAACTCAGGCCCTGCACGTGTGAAGACGATCGTGTGGCCACGCCTGCTTCAGAGGGCTGCCGAGGGCTGGGCGGAGAGCTGCTGCCTAGCCACCCATCACCTGGCAGGAAGAGAGCTGCTCCCTACTTGCCCTTCTGTGTGTGTGGTGATTTTTGTAGCCATGTGCAAAAATTACTTCTTTCAATTTAAAAAGTGAGATCAATAAATGACGAGCTAAGTAAGTGGCATTTCCAGGTTGACGGCTTTCTCCCTGGGGGTATCCTCAGTGCAGCCAGCCATCGCCAGGACGGACACTCCGCTCTGGTAACTGTCCCGGTGAGTCTTCTATTTACGAAAGCTGAATTCAGCAGCCACCCAGCAGAAGCATTCCAGGTCCCTGGGTTCACTTCCCAGCAGGAGTCCTGCTGCCTAGCGGTTTGAACACAGTGTTTACTGGGTCTCCACGGTCTA